>JAODKE010000020.1:943450-991454 GCA_026779605.1 Mormyrus hasselquistii
GCCTATTTCAAGTGGGTGTATTTTAAAACAGATTTTAATTTTTTTAAATAATTTTTTTATAGTAATTCTTATCAAAAGAGTAAATTTAACAAGTTATCAGTCTAACATGCAATTAAATATAGCTTAGTTATCAGTAATAATAGTTGAAAAGTCTCAATCACATGCAACATTGAAGTAAAACAGAAACAATACCAACTACTACACTCAAATAAAAAATTTTAATACGTTTTTCTATACTCTCACTAACATTCTTCCTTGAGTACTATTTTTGCTTTAACGCCTTTAATTTCACATTTCAGTGCTCACCAAGATGCCATAAAATATTAGGCCTGATGGGGCATTGGAAGATGTTTGCTTAGCCAGAACTAGGGGGCACACTTCCCACACAAAAGCAATGGCGCACACTGAGCTCGCTGGACATCAAGCGAAACGTCTCCTACAGTCGGATCCATTCTCCCAGTGGAGGATCATAATGTTAAATAACCTTTAACTGAAGGTATAGCACAGCTAAATTTAGCAGTAATCAAACCTCATGTACTGCTGGGTAATGCTCTGGAAAAAAAAAAAATAAAACACGAAAAACAAGAACGCTCTAGGTCTGTCCTACATTCCAAATGCAAGTACACATGCATGTGTATGTATGTAAAGCATAGTATGCATTTACAGTATAATTTCCTCTGTGCATATTATTCCTATTGCAGAGGTGTTTCCCTTTCTGATATCTAAGCTTTGCCTACCCTTTGAACTCACAGATATACCTTTACAGATCCTTCCATAATGATTGTACAGTAATCTTGGGTGGGTAACGTATTAATAAAATATTTAAAATGCATTGGGGAACTTGACAATATCTACATTACAGTCTTGCTACAGTCCAGATACTGCCAGAGTATATAGATATGATTGTAACACAAGCTTTACAGCTTCATTAAATTTGGTGATAAAATATTTGTCATACCTCATTACCCCTTGATGTCTATAATAAGCAGTATGACTGGATCCAATCATTGGGTATTATGTTTCATTTGCTTGGCATTTCACAGACAGGAATGTATTCACAGCACAGTGAGGTCCACACCAGGGTGCAAGGGAAGCCTGCATCGTCGCACTGAATTCACCATGGCTCTCATTTCAGTACCTGTGAGAGCACAAATCCACAATGGGTGCCTAGTGCTCTGGGATTCTTAGCACTTCATGCCAAAGGATCATTTCAACATGGATTTATGTTAAAAAAAAAAAATAATAATAATAATAATAAAAAACTGGTCAAAGCCAGTTTTATTCTGTTCAAGGATAACATTAGCTGACAGTTACTGTACCCAGAATGCCAACTAAAATAACATATATAAACACATGGGAAATGATAGATAACAAGGTTCTGTAAACCTAGAAATGATATCTGCTTTACACCCAAAAATGCACAGTATATTGTCCGTGAAACATTAGTAATTAGTGAGAGTGTTGCATTTGGGACTGCTATATATTTACTTAGCTATAATTCCATCAGGATTGGTCCTTTTCCGTGCCCCTTCTGTATGTCAGTTTCCCATTTGGCCAGTAGGTGTTGGTGGTCATCCCATTCTTAGTCCCTAGCACGTTCTCTTGTTCCCTGGGTCTCTGCATGGCGTAATGGGCTAGCAGGTGGTTGTGTCATCTATGCTTCCTTCTTGTCATGGGGTATTATTTAATGCTTATGAATCTTTGCCTATCCCATGTTAGTTATGGTATATTCCAGTGTAGATCCTTTGTTACTGTACCTATGTAGTTTTTCCTGTTTGTAGCAATGTTCTGTAACCTTTGTTATCTAGTCTTCCCTGGTGCTTGAGCCTTTCGTTTCCATTGATTGCTTACACCTGTTTCTCAGTGCTCCTGGTCCTTAGTGTTGTTAACTACCCACACCTGTCTCTTATTGATTCCTATCATGCGTCTATTTAAGTGCCTGCCCAGTGTTCCATTCTTCAGTCAGTCATTGCCTTTGAGTATGTTTGTGCTAGTTGCTGTTTGCTTAGCTTTCCCTTCCTATTTCTGTTGATGCCTTGTTTCCTGCCTGTTCCCCTTAGATGCTGAGTTAGTGTTTGGTTTCTACCCGCTTTAATTTTGGCCGCTTGCGGTTCCTTTCATTTTTTGATTTCCTGTCAGTTTGCAGTTTTGTTCAATAAAGCCCCTTTTTGTCTGAGCGCCATACTGTAGATTGTCATCCCACCACTGTAACAGTTTCAGTTCAAGCAAGTCCAAAAAAACGTGGACTCAAACAGGGCTGAAGCATAATTGAGATTAAAACTGAGAGTAATCAAATGTTAGAATTGAGAATAACACCAAGAACGGCTATCTTAAATGTTGGTTTTGCTAGGATTTATCCCAGCCCACAGGAGTTGAAATTATACCACAAACATAAGAATGAGATTAATGCAGGAAAACATGCAAGAAAGGAGAGAGCAGCAACAATCCAGATTAAACAGTCGATCTGAATATTCACAGCAACCCCATTGCATGACACTGGCTGATGTTCATAAGACTATTATTACTACTGTGCCAGTGGGTGGGGGATGCATCTGACTTAAGATCATTCTGCAAAAGCAAAGCACACTGATGCAAGCAGGAAAAAAAAACTGCTCTCGCCAGAAGTACACGTTTCATTAATAGCCCGAATTTTTCCTCTATTTTTCAGTCACGTTCAGTGTTTTTCTTTATTTTCCTGCTGTGGTTGACGGCTATCAAACAAGAACAAGCCACATGCCAAACGCGCTTCTGATCTTCACCTCGGAAAGTGAGAGAACGGTCAGAGCGGAAAGCCGAACCCCCTGACGAAAACAGCCAGTGTTTGACAGCATCGTTAACTTAATTATGTAGTGTAATACAGCTGGGCTCTCATGTTAAATATGCCGCACTGGACTGCTTGCCCTAAATGACTTCTAACAGCCCATATCACAACATACTCTACAGCTAGTCCTCCAGGCCCCAATCCCTGTAGCCCCAAACACCAAGAGGCCTCTCCGGCCAATGACAATGCAGGTGTGAGGGCCTAATTGATCTCGCCCTCAGTATTCTCAACTAAGGTCCAGTTCATTCTTCTATCCACAGTAAATACAACGCATATAATTATTATCCTAACAGCTCCTTCTACAGGGATGTGTCTAAAACATTCTTCCCCTTACTGGCAGAAATTAGCATTCCAATTACATTCATATCCTTTGTAAGTTTCATCACTAGAATAACTGTGAGACAGTTTACATGCACCGTTAAGGAGAATAAAACAAAGAACAAAAATCTGTTCACATCTATAATTCATAGACAGGGATTCTGCATTCTCATTACAGTCAAGTTAGAGGAAGCAAGATCTCCTTTCATTTCGTTTCATGGTCCTACAATGTGATTAGAAGGTCAGTTATATAATGTGCATGTCCAGCTCATGTTCAGACCGATACACCCTTATTTGATATTCAGAGAGGTGGGTTGTCGTCTCCTTTACCAATAACAGTGACTCAACCCGCGTAAAATTAAATGGATACATGAAAGGGAGGAAAAGTGCCTTTAAATGATTATGTCTTACCATGAGCCAGTGCCTAATAAAAACAACAAAACATCCATCATTAGATAACAAGGTCCTCATGAATAAAATAAATGTGTCTTGTTATTGGGCCACAAAGGATAAAAACATAGTAGCTGAATTTTTAGCAGCTTCTCACTTTCAATTTCAGACTTATTACCAGAAAATGATACATTTTAAGTATGATGTACATGTATCTTTTATGGGATATTACAATCAATCAGTGTCAATCGATATTTATACCGGGAACAAATATAATTTTCTGATCCTCAATTCACACCAGCGTTTGTTTATTTGTGAATGAAAATTTGTGTCTCGGAAACAGAGTAACTGAACTGAAAGTGGTTTGAGGGAAAATTGATTGGAAAATTGAAGTGTAGCAAGGTTTCGCTCGGTTCTGCGTGTCAGCTAGGACAGAAAATCATCTTAATACGAGGTTTGAACTGTCCTACTAGCTCACCACTGTTACATTACCTGCTGCAATGCATTATGGTCTTGCAACTCAACTGACATATCAATAACAATGAAAATTATAAAGGGGCAGTACACTAGCTGATTAAATAGATATCATATTTTACTACTGCTATCATTTTATACTTGTAGATGATGCCAAGGAAGAATGTGGTAAATTGTATGTGCATGTAATGCATACTTATATATAAAAAAGAAACACAATATGAGAATATGTCATTTCTGCGGACGTTATATACATACAACAGTATGCCTTTGCGTAATACATTGCGGCCACCTATTTCAGTATTTATGGTCAAACAGTGTATTATTATTTTACTGTGATTGCAGCATATGTTTGCCCTATCAGTTTCAGCTCTCCTACTGACATTCAGCTAGCATTCATTTATTCAGTAGACTAGATTCTAAAGGTAATAATCTGCCAAATGTACTGTGTTTGGGGGCACAAGCAAAGGAAGATGAGGATGTAACCTCCACAAATTACTTTGTAACAGTTTTGTAGGATGTTACTATTACTTTTAGATTTGCTTTCAAAATTACCTACTGATGTCAAATCGATTGTATACTGATGCCTGATCATAAATGAAAACTACAGTTTGTGTATGCCTGCTGTTTTATTGCAATGGACTGTGGTTTGTTTGTTTCTCAACACACCAACACTAATCAATAATACAACAAAAATACAATATCATAAAAGAAAGTAAATAAGACTAGGGCTAAGATCAACAGTAATTTTTGCTGCATGTGCTGATCTTTAAGGTGTTAGCTTGTTCTAATTTCAGTAAATGTAGCTTTGAGGTGTGAATGGTTCTACAACTTGCATACCTCCGGCAAAATATGACCGATTCAAAAATTTCTTCTGAAGAACGTTGAGGTAGTAGGTCTGCCCAGCATTGGAAAGAATTAATGTGATCCGGAATACCTGCTAAGACTTCTTGACACACACATTACACGCCACTCAACCAATGCAAGTACTCATTCCAATGGAATTTGCGTGTCTTCAGAAATGTTTGGTTTCTGAAAATTTTATCCTAGGATATTGACTCTGAAACACAGCACTTAACAAACCCATTTAATTTAGATGAAATATACAGGGAATGATAAAAAAAAAAACTATTTCCATATTGGCATAAATAGGCAAGCAATTATATGGATGAAAAAAGCTAGTAGTGTGAGACTCAATGCAGCATTGACATTACAAACGATGCCTGGGGACTCATTTGAAGTAACATTACCTTCTATTAGTAAAACGTGATTTACTCGGACGTCCCTCTGAACAGCATGATACAATTTTTAGTAAGACTGAAACATTTTTCCTGACAAGCGCTCTACTTTTAATCGCCTGTGGTGCCATATGTCCTTATAAATATTCATTATGTAAGATGGTGGGGGATCTGGTGAAGTCAACACAATCCATTTTTTTGCTACAACTAAGATGAAGCCAATGGTTTGATAGCTGCCATATTCCAATGAACAGCCACGAGAGGTATGAGGTAACAGGGCATGGCATGGAAGGACCTCTGGTTGGATAAAAACAAGATGGACTCAGATTGGCCCAATGGCAAACCTTCACACTGCCACCCATGTTTATACAGCAGTGACTGCTATGACAGATGAAAACAGGATTATTTACTGTAACATGCACACAGTCAGCAATGGGCGCCCTGGGGGATTTCCTAACATTGTACAGTCCAACACACCACAAAATTATGCCATATAAACACAAATAACAATATAATTCTTGTTCAATGGAATGATACATTTAAGAATTTCAGGTGTTTGTCTTATGATCTGCTTTGCACAGGCACTATTCCTGACACAGATAATATACAGTTATGCATAACGAGCTGCAAAATTTGGTAAGCCATTGAAATATCCCAAGATAGGAGTTTAATGTAAATAACCAGCATTTATTCATAGTTACTGAAGGTAATTAACAGAGTAATAAGAAGAAAAACATGTTTATCCATTTGGTTAACAATTTAACTTTGGTCAGTGGGCCAAAAAATTGCAAAGGGTTTGGAAACGAGGTGAAAACCCTCTTAATTATACTATGTTAACTGTAAGATCATGTTTGACATACAGTATGTGTCTGATGGACTACAATAAATATACTGCCATCCTATCAGTCAGACTATCCAGTTCGTCTCTGACACTGCCAAACTCTGTGGTCTGCTGGAGGGTTTCTGTACCTGAATTCATGCAGCTAAATTTCAAGACTATCTAAGCAAAACTGAAACTTATAATGAGATTTGACAGAAGTGCAGAACTTTCAGAAAAGATTAACTCGGTGGTATGAGATAACTTTTATAAGAAGGAAATTATTTTTCCAATGTGAATAAAATTCTGAATTTCCATACATCTGGAGAGAAAAAAAAAACACTGAATACAAAAAAGAATGTATTTTCTACAGATCCTTGCAACTATACGGAATGTGTCTATAAAATTCTGAAAGAAAGTAGGGTGCAAAAATGCACTTAATTTGGCATGATAGAGTGAGTCTATGCTTCACTGACTGTAATTGAATTGGTGACCTATTTCTCTAGAAGAAAATAGATTCCTGGGATTTTTTTGTTATAAATTTTAATAGAATTTGGTAAACAGTTACCGAATTTGTCTATTTTCCATGACCTTCTAAATTATGTTCCATCTGCATTCACACAATGCCATGCATTTGATGGATAAACCATTTGCATCAGACATTAAGCATTAACAGCATGTTTACCTAATGTTTAAAGACGTGCATTTTCTTAATTACACCATTAAAAAGACATCTCATTCTGAAAACTTCTCTATTGTGAACACTAATGTCAACAGCTGTAAAAATAATATTCAGTATATCAGGTTATTGACAAAACTAATCATAAAAAGAAATCAAGAAACAAGAAACTATTCTAGTTTATATATATATACTGTATGTATGCATATGTATGTGTGTATATTATATATATATATATATACATATATATAATATACACACACACACACATATATGTATACTGTATAAAACAGAATTTCTGGTATCACATTGCTGACTTAGCACGAGGTTAGAAAGCCAACATTCACTGCATTTATCAACAGATAAAGATTAGGGGTGACAGTCCCTGACAAAGGTATAAAGGATAAGGAAACTGGCAGAATGTGGCTGAGCTTTGGGCCTTGGCATCCACTGAAATGAGAAGTACAGATTTAGGAAAAAGCAAACATGATCCTAGAAAACTGTGTGCCATCACCCCTTTGCTGTGTTTTCTATAAAACGTTCTGCTCATGATGCTGCTTAACAACAAGCAAGCAAACAAACATCAACGAAAACTACAATAATAAAACTGTGTGACTTACGTTTTGCTTTAATCAGGCTAACGTTAGCTATGTCTATAGGTGATTTTGTAAGGGTGTGGGGTGTAATTGCATTTCGTACTGGTCAGATGTAAATGCTATTTGAATAATATGACATTCAGTGAAATTAATTTATATTGTAAAGTTAAAACCGTGGCTTATGTTAGTCGTATAAATATGAAATACTTTTTTGTAAATATGTTTCCTATTCTTTTTTTTTTACAAATCTTTTTGGATGAATGACTGGATAGGTTCTCTCACCTTGCACCCCCTGGAAGAAAAAGACTAAACAACCCTGATCCTGGAGCGCCGGCATCCAGCAGGTTTTCTGTCCTACTGGATGAGTTGCTATCTGCTTGCCATCAGGTGTGGTTCACAGAGAGCAGGTAGGACAGAAAACATGCTGGATACTGGCCCTCCAGTCTCAGCATGCCTACCCCTGGCCAAGAGTGATAATGTGGCTGGGTCTAAATAAATTAGTTTAAAAACAGACAATTAAATAAAGTACACAGACCCATCAATACATGCGATTTCTAAAGAATGTTACATAGTATGCTAATTTTCCATATTCAATTTTAAATACATTCATCAGAAAGAAGTAAGAGCACTGTATAAACACCAATCAAAAGTTATGCAAGATTAGATTTAATATCACCCAGGCATTATTCATTAAATTAACAGAACTCTATTTCTTTATGCATGCCTGTTTCATTGCATAAATATTGAGCTTTACACTTGGGGCATTGCGGGAATAAGGATTTAGGATTAAACTAAAATCAAGATATGCATAAGACAAACCTATTTAAACATTTGCCAGTTCCTTGATCTATGTCTGCTTCAAGGACTTTTAGATGCAATCTCCCCAGCAAGATGATTGGCTTTTAATAGACAGCAAGACATAATTACAGAAAACGAAAGAGAAAATAGAATAGGCTGGGGAAATCACAGAAGGCTCAGCTAGGAAAAAAAGCTCAATGTTGACGTAAGATTTCCCTCAAAAATGTGTGGCAACAAAATTGCATTCATTATCATTACATAGGACTATCAGCTACAGGGTTACATATATTTATTACCCTCAATGAAAAAGAGCAGGCAGCCATGACAATTAGGATGAGCTAAAATAGAAACCTATATGTGCAGGATCAGAGCTCCTGCTGGTTTAAGTCGAGTATTCAATAGGCAGAGTAATTATTAAAGCAAGTCTGCAATAGCCACCCAAGTCACATGGGTCAAAGTACCATGGGGGAAGATTTAATTTAATCCTGAAATAAAAAGTAACAGCTGACCATCCTATTAAAATTCATCCTGCATGAGTGAAAATTGGCAAATTATCAGAGGTATTTCTCAGCCGACCCAGGAAAGTTTTAAACAAACGTATAAAAACTCCCGCACTCCCATTCATCAATGGCACCAGATCCTTCAGACAATGCGATCTGGAAAAAATGTGGTGTGGCCCCTTTTAAGGAAAGATATCTGGGTTGACTATAAACCTTTACTCCGTCTGTTAAAAGATGCATATTTGCCATCATATGTACAGTACCTTTACAAAACGTTTACACATTTTGCACAGGATTCTTTAAATATATCCCTAAAATGGCTTTTTAAAAAGACAATGCATATGATGCAAAATCCTGCATAACAGAACAAGAGACAAAATAATGACATACATTTTTTTTTCTGTGGAGTCCCAATTTTGTCCAAAATGAGTAGAAACGCATCTCATCATGAAAACACATCTTTTCCTATTCTCTTGTTCGCCATGGGCAGAAACAGTATGACATTAGTAGCAAGGTCCCAGCGTGTTTACCTACAACATGCGCAAATTGCTTTGATAGCTTGGGATTTAAATGCAGAAATTTACCCGAGGGTTTCAGAAAACATTGAAGAGCGCTGCAGAGGGCAATATCCACAGTGATGGAGAATGGAAGCAGATGTTATGCGTGCTGGGTTTGCAAATAATCATACTGTCCAGGCAAAGCCGCCTGCCCAGCTTCAGGATGCCGTTGTACAAGATGATACCTTTTGTCCTACACAAGCATCAAACGTTTTGGGGAACATGGGTTTTCATTTACTTCCCAGTGTTTACATCAAATTTATCAATACAAATAATAATCTATGCATGGATACTACAAATTAGATCATGATAAAACTACATTATATGAATACTGTTCTGTTCAGGATTATACTATACAATACTGTATGTACTACAAAGGATTTCAGTGGTAAATCTGGATCTCAGTGTTACCAAAATGGATATGAGAGGCGCCCAGAGAGACAACGCATTGGTTTAGTTGATTGCGCAAGGTATCCAAATGTCTATCATCTTAGATGTCAGATAACCAAACTATGTTTATGGTCACCCGAAGCGTCGTTATAATTGCATATCCCTCGTAAATTTATGGGTGCAATGCCCGTAAAGCCAGTGACGACGGATTTTCTGATATCGGTCTAACGACCACTGCGATGCTGAAATCCCAAGCAGAGTGCCTCATGATGATTCTTGTCTTGACATAATGATTCCAGGAAAAGGCACTGGGAGGGGCTGAACTGAACTGGGTTTCTTACAAAAAAACGACTAATTTATAATTATTATATGCAGAACGATTGTGGGACAACTGGAATAGCTATGCGCTGAGAATCCCAGGACGACGCATACAAAGAAAGGTTGACATTTATATAAATGACTATTACATAAAAGAAGCAGCCCTTAAAGGATGGGCTCACAGCAGATTTTAATGGGAAATGTGAATCACTTAGCATTGATACCTCTGATTAATCCCATCACACCACAGAATGTATCGGCGCTTTAGTGCTATTGCCAGGCAACATCGAGCAGTAATTCCGAGCCTCAAACCTCAGGACACTTTGCAAAGATGAGGGTCCCTCTTGTCCTACTTAAATTGCATATCTAATGCATCGCTGCAGCAGTTATCACTTAGTAAGTCTTGTTGCAATTATAAGCATACAGCTGCTCAAACAGATGGCGGGAGCCCTGCTCAGAGGACATCTCGCTAAATTAAATCCAACACAAATGTTCTCTCTACTTTATTATCTTGCCAATCAGCTAGAATGACTTTTGCTGGCGTTCCATCATAAACATCTTTCAGCTGCTATAAGGAAGCTGACTGTTAGCTGATCTAATCACATGTGAGGGAACTCGGTGACTGTTTGACGGAGGATTTCAGCACAAAGAGAAGTCTGTCTACTGGTATAATTACATGGGAATAATACAAATGCTGAGGCCATATGAGGAGAAAAAGACTGCAAGCATTTCACTTGTGAATAGTTTATTGATTATTTGTGTTTTCTAATTTTTACTGTTACACTTTATTCATTTTTGACTTTCATAAGGAAAAAAAAAATTAAGTAATGATAATGTAGGAGTACTTTTAAGTAATATTAGTGGTACCCTGGACTATATTTATTCATACATGTAGTGAGGCCACTTTTTTATACCTGCTCCTTAATGCAAACAGCGTGCTCTGCCAAACAGCCAATCAAAAGGCCTCAAATCAGTACATAAAGTATGTAAGTAGGAGAGATTCAGTTACTGCTGACCAAAGCTTTAGCATGGGAGGTACAGTATGTGTGATCTAAGAGACTCGGGACATGTTGTGATTGTTGGTGCCAGTAGTGGTGGCATCAGCATCTCAGAAACATTCATGTTCCTTGCAATTTCACATACTGTACTTCAATGGCAGGAGACTACAAAGGATAGTAAGATTGTATTCCAGGGTATGAGCCTCTGCCCTGGATCTACAGTATGTGTGTGGAGTCTGCATGTTCTCCCCGTGTTGTTGGGGGGGGGGGGTCCCTCGGGCTCTTTGGTTTTCCCCCCACAGGCGAAAAAGATGTTAAGGTCAATTGGATTTGCCAAATTGCCTGTAGGTGTATATGGTAAATGCATTTTAGGCCTGTCCAATGTGGAATAACCACACTTGATGGGCACTATTTAGCACGTTAATGAAGTCTTACCATAATAGCTTAAATATAAAGCACAAACTTTAGGCAGAGTGTGCACAAGAAGCACTGAAATTTCATTATTCTTTGCATCCTGGTCTTTTTTCTACATTATCCATTTATGCCTAACACTAACTCAATATTTCAAACACTAATTCAGTATGCCAAACACTCACTCAGTATGTCAAACATTCCCTCAGCTGCATTCATTTGATTGCAGCTGCACCATCAGATGTAAAATCCAGCAAATCATAACTGCATACAAGCTGTCTACAGCACCATGTAGATAGTAAACCTCCATTACCGGATTTATTATATACATTCAGCTAGACTGTTCACATTTCGGTACCATAAATGATGCCACGAAATGAAGGTAAACAACATATGCACAAGCCAACGCCTTTATGCATATACAGCGAATGATACCAGCAGCACTGTATGGAAGAACAGCAAAAAAAAGGATGAAAAATATTGGCACCAGAGGTGAAAAAGTGCAGGCTCTGTTTATAGCTTATGAAATACAGCTCCCACTGCCTACATATCGCTTTCTCTCTTAACTATCTAATTAGGTAGATGTCATTTTTCATGTGGAATTACCCTTTCAAGCCAGACATTATTATATGAACACGTGACACCCACATATCTAGGTTATTTTAACAGGTGCTTTTAAAAGATCTTCTAACTAAAGCAATGAAAAAATATTTTAAAGATGATAAATGAAATGTCATATTGGTCCTATTCTTATGTAAGGTTGATTTCTCAATTAAACCTCTAATAATAATATTACCTGTCCTAGATTCAGGGCTCTAAAGGGAAAGGAATATTTTATATAGGTGATCCTGGGTGACTGTGGCACAGACACTCAGTGTAACTGAAGATGGCTGCGCTTGTTACTCATAGTTTGACTGTATGCAATGAAACCAGGTTTAATGGTGCAAATAAGCTGTTCTCAGGCAGAGGAGAAAGTTGACACAATCTTCACTGCTCCAGTTTCAGCTTGCACACCACATACAGGCTGTTGGGTTTTTAATTCCTATAAATATGCATGATACTCTTATACTATAATTATTTCTCTACAAGCTTATAAAATATCTATTATTTACTAACAAGTAAATATCTGACAAAATGTTTTTCAACAATGGTAAATTATTCAGCACTGAAACTATGCATCGAACTGCAGCCGTTTCTGCATATTATGAATAAATTTTTTTTTCTTCACAAATTTCTATAGTACTAACTACTGTACCTACAAAATGGTATTTCGGGCTACCCAGGACACTCCCAGCCCTACAAACTAATTGGCATCCAGCTATTTTTCTAAGGAGCTCAAGGCTGCAGTGTTGGCGTAATGCTATAATTGCATGCGTAGCTTCAAGTTGCAGAGCGTTACCCTTATCGGTGAGGGGGGGGGGGGGGGGGATTGTATTCCACAGATGCCTACGTGGCTCACATTCACACTGGGCACAGGCCTCAGCCAAGGACATAAACCACCTGTTGCTCTGAGGACAATGAAACAGTGAAATACAGGAGGGTATGGTGGCTTCAGAGGCACAACTTGACACCGAAAAGACTGAGCATCATTATATTGTTGTTAATGCACAATCACTTTACATAGCTAATATTTGTCTGATGATGCAACGGCAGCCCATTCTTGGTAGCCATCGCCCACATTAATGCGAACCAGGCTAGAGTATAAAGGTATTATGCAGATCCTATCCAGGACACGGCCCCGCTTTACTGTGGAGCTCCTACTGGTCTTCAGTCCAGTGCGCAGTAACATGATGAGACAACGAGGGGTTGACGGGCTGCTATTCCAAGATTCGTCCGGTTTAGTCACCTATGAGCTGACAGCACAGGTTCCCCATCCTCATGCACCTGAGCACAAGGTCTGTTCTGTGTGCCCTAAAATTTCAAAGAGGTGCCGGCTACACTCTTACGGGGCTCTCCTGTCTGCCATGATGCCCAGGTTGGGAGGCGAGCAGGCGGGTCATACCCATCACAGGGAGACTGCCATCCTTTGCAAGAACCTAAAAACATTCACGTTCATAGATGTTCAAGTTTGGATTTTAATTAAAGCAGAGGTGAGCACATCTGTCATTTCAATGTTGTGAATCCAGATGTCGTTAGCCCCTTTGCACAGTGGTTGAAAAACAGATCTAGCTGGGAACCAAAACTACACTATCGGTGCATGTTTCTCAAATAGAAGCAGACTCACATGCCCATGAACACTCACACACACACACACACACACACACACACTCTTACAGACAGACGCTCTCTCAAAGGAAATAGGCCTCCTGCCAAGCACATTATTAACCTAATAAGGATTCTGTAACCAGAGAAAGGAAAAGTCTAAATATAAATCATTTAAAAGAGAACTGGATACAGCAGGAATGATAATGAGACCATGTTGTTCAAAAGCAAGGATCTTCTAAATCGCTTTGAATGAAGATGCGTTTCCCATCTCTACAGCTGTTTTAGGTCCAGGGAGATGGTACCACTAGGACAAAGAAAGTGTCTGTTATTTTTTATTGGGAATTTGAGATACAACAAATATAGATTTTAAGCTCCATGCACAAAAGTGTGACAAATGTATATGAAGACAGAACCCTAGTATAAATGAACGTGGTGATTGAATCTACAGTTATTTTAAATTGTAAGCTTGTGTTTTCATGACAATAGGAAAACCCTACATTATTCAGGTGTTTGTGGTCAGATCGTACGTAGTAGGGATACCAAACAAACATTAGGATAGCAAACAAAATGTGGGAACGAAAAAAGCAGCAAACCGCAAAATGAAACCCAGGCTAGACTACATGATGGCATGTGCCATACTTTATGTACATTCTGAAGACCAAAAGGACAAACAGCTTTGGAAAAGCATTTTGGTACAAGTACCCACTGTAGAGCGAAGACTGGAGATCTATAACTGACCCCAAACTAGAAGAGTAATGTAATTTGTAATAACCAAATTTGAACAAATACCCGATTAGTGTAGTTTTCACTGTAAAACAGTAGATTATTTTCTCAGGCTCTTATGAGTATTAACTACTGTGCAACAATGAGGATTGTTCTGAAAAATACTTGTGTTTAAAATGTAACCTTATATCAAAAACGTAACAGTGATACGTGATATACCAATTAAAACGTGGGATGCATTTTATGGCGTGATGACAGGTGTCTCTTAGGATTAAATGATCTATTTAAGAAAATGGATACATTTACTGAATTGCCATAGGAGACAGAAATGTTTCCTAGTTTAAATATACAGTGATATTGTTAATTTAATTCTAGAAACCCAAGTGTGCACTATTATACACTCAATATCACTACGCTGAAACTGAGAACATCCCTTCTCAGTAAATGACAGTGCACACAGTGCAATAAAATGAGCTTGAGCACTTTCAAATGCATTCGCATTCAGCAACTGGCAGCTTGAATCCAGGGAAGATGAGCTCTATTACATTTTCTTTGGGATGTTCACAGCATGTGGTCCAGCCAAATCACAGGAAGAAGCCACGTTACATCAGTGGCTCATTTAAAACCCTGTTACACAAAATCAAGAGGGAGAATCTCACTCAGAACTTCCACTCCATTGAGATTAATATTACACAAACGTCTCAAGAGTACAACAGAATGTTTCTTTGAAGTACATTTGATATTGCGATAAGTTGAAATACAACATTGACTTTTCAGTGCATTTATAATATTATGTTAATTGATAGAGAACTATCTTCCATTTTTTAATTTCTCTAAGGCATCTGACTGTGCATGATTTTCAATGGAAATTTAATGATAAATGCATGAATTATTTTTTAAACTGTAACTATTTTCCCTCTTCACCTCCTGTTATCCTGTACTCAAAGTATGCTCTCCTTAAGCAATACACAAGAATAGATTTCATAAAGTAAAAATTGTATATATTAAAAATGTTGCTTTAAACACAAGAGCATTCCCACTGATGACAGCATTTTGGCAAATAGCATTTAAACTGAACACCTGAAAGTCATAATCCTGCTAGCTGGACTTGAGTTGGCAATAAACTTGTTTATATGCACATTTGGCCAGAAGAAGCCACTGAAGATTTCAACATGGCTTATTGTGAAAATATAATATTTTTATATATACATATATATTAAGAGCCTAGATTGTCAGGGCCAGTGCTCATTTGACCCTGTTCTATGTATGTATGCCTGCAGATGTTGCTGGTCATCCTGCTTTTCCCCTCTCTGTCTTGTAGTCTATCAACCTCTAGTATGCTTCCCCTGCACCCTGGGCTGCCACGTAGCTCAATTGGTTAGTTATAATTGTTTTTATAATTGTTTTTTTACGAGTGTCTGTTATGGTTTATCTTTATATCCCTGTTTTGATTTACCCTGCTTGTTCCTTATTTTATTTGGTTCTGCTTGAACTTTTGTTCCTAGTCTTTGTCTAGTGTTGTTAGCCTCTGTGTTTGGTACAGTAATGTTTCCTACTTCCTGTGCTTGTTAGTTGCGGCATTTTCCACCTGCTTCTTGTTGTCCCAAGCCCATGCTGATTGGTTGATTTTGTTATGGTCCACACTTGCCCCTTGTTAGCACTTCTTATCTATGTTGATTTAAATGTCTGCCCTCACTCTGTTTGTCGGTCAGTCGTTGTACTTGTAACCCGTAGTTTGTGCTTTTCTGGAGTTTGTAGTAATTCTGAATGTTTGTAGTATTACTGTGTGTTTGTCTCCCAGCTCTGCTCTGGTTACCTGATTGTGTTCATTTTCTTTGGGACTATTTGGTTTGTCTTGTATTACCTGTTTTGATATTGTCACTTTTTTGTTCCTTTATTTTCTGTTTTCCCCTTTGTGTTCTGTTCAGTTTGGTAAATAAGCCCCTTTTGCTGGGGCCATGGGTCGTCTTCCCTTCGGCAGGCCCCGACGTAACATCGATATCTTGACCTATAAATATCAAATCTAGATCTTCTTAAAGGTAACAAAAATAGAAATGCATTAAAAGTTAAAATAGTAATTATAACAGAATGAGGATATTAAGATAATGGATATTCACTGTGGAACGGTCCAACTGACACTTTTTTTCAGAATTACATGAATTCATTGAGTTCTGTCGAAAGGAATTCCAATGTTGCTGGTGATTAAAACATCTTAGGTTACAAAGAGATTTGTTTAAAAAATCCGTAGCAATTCCTCTTCAGTGTCACATCAGTTTAATAATATTTTTGAAGGATGGATATAAAATGACCACCATTTTACATTATTATATTACCCAGAGTAGACATCAGTCACTGTTAGTGAATAAGGTAGGAAAGACTATGCCTTGACTTTATAGACTTCGCTATATATATAAAAATGATGTTTATAAAAAAAAATGTCATTGAATAATCAAATTTTTAGAATGCATGCCTCCATCAGAGTACAATGTCATGGGATTATGTTATGGCGGGGATGTGTTTTTTTGAGACACACACCTGCAGCTCCTTTGCTTTCCCTTTAATTAGCCAAGCGAATGCCTCTGCCTCTGGGCTCTCAGCAGAGAAGGCGTGTTTCTGGGAAAGAGATCAAATCGCGCGTGGACTTGACTCTGCTGACAGCCATTACTGCGCGCTGCTGTTGTGCCGCGGTCTGTGATCTTGCACGGTGCCCGCACCGAGCAAAAGGCACACTTGCTTCACTGGGCTCGCTCGCCGTGTCATCTCTCTATCTATCAGGAGCAGAATTTTCACCAGAAAATAAAAAAAAAAACAATGCACAGAACAATACCAAGATCTGCTTTAGAATATATGCTACAGAGGTATTAAAATCTAGACAATGGTTCCTTTTGCCATGAAATTTCTAAAAATGCATAGAGATATGCACACTGGATTTTTAGGATAGCTTTTCGCCTGCCGCGGAGAGATGAGCTTTATCTGCTGGCTGTGCCACAGGAAGGCTAAGCAGCAGTGTATAAAAAGCAGAACAGCAGGGACCCAGAGCTTAACAAAAGCCTTTGTGAGGACTGTAGGTGAGCAGCTGTGTGTAGCGACAGCTCCCAGACGCCCGAAAAAAAGCTCGAATAACCAGCAGCCTGGTTAATACCAAGGGCTACTTTCGGAAATAATTCCTAATACAGGAACGGGGGCAAGAAAAACTCTTTTAATGAGTGAAAGTTTAAACACTGACACTGCTGAGAGCCATAGAGGGCCTGACTCATTAGTGCCCCATATATGAAATTACAATGAACCCCAGGCAAGGTCAAGCATGTCTGTGAGAGTTCATTTCCTGTTGGACTAGACGTCACACACTAGAGGTAACATCAGCTCAGGTTTTCCCAGATAAGGCCTTGTTACTGCCATTACAGTTGTTGGGTTAAATGTGCGATGAAGACACTCTGGACAAACACCCCATTTCCACACTCCAGCAGACACGGTGGATGGCAGGAAAGGTCAAGCAGAGGATGAACTGGGTAGTTATCACCCCCACCGAATAATTCCAGTGAATGATGCAGCTGAGGGCTCTGCAGCCAGCTACTAGCCAAATCCAATGCTAAAAAACACTGGAGTCTTTATTTCCCCAGCATAAAGCATTCGAGAACAGAAATATGGAGCTGAAAGGGTAGAGACACTGCACAAGTGCCTCAGAGAAACTACTCTTCCTTATGTCTATTCACTGCCTTAATATGACAGGAAGGGCTGCTGTCTTCTTTAGGAGAAACGCGTACTGTTGTTCAGGCAAGACATCCTTCTGTCAAACATCGGCATGCAGGGAGTTTGGGGAGCCGCAGCAGAGTCCTTGGGTCCTTCTGCCGAGAGGGTGTGTAACATCTCCTCATGCTTGCTTATCTTTGTGCAGAGGTAGAGCTGCAGGACTGACTCACCACTGATACATTTCTGAAAGGACCGGGGAAGAAATGAAGTAGTAATGAACTGCTGGGTTAGGATTCAGCCATTATATTAAAGAAATTCAAGGAGGCTTATGAGCATAATTATAGAGCCACTGTTACCCACAATCCAGACATTAAAGGCAAAGCTAAGAATAGGTTACGGCTGACAGAGGATGAAGTGACTGATGAGCTTTCATGGCATTCCAATGGGGCTTCTGGACCTGCTGATTGAATTCCAAGGGTTAGTTCCTTATTTTCTTGGTTAAGGTAGATGCCTTGAACCTTTGCCTAGAGACTAGAGGTATACAGGACTCTGACACCCTCTAAAATTTGTGTTCAAACATCCTTATTTTCCAACAGAGGGTCATGATGAGTAATTTTGAATATCTGAAATAACACCAATAATAAAATAAGACCAAAACATATGTCAGGTGGAAACACAATTACAGTTATTTCTCTGGTTTTCCAACTGCCTGCCTCTTCATTGATTAACAAATCATTAATAACAAAATGAATATAAAACAAGTCTTATCTAGTTACCACTGCATACTGGTATGGTAGTGTGTCTTTTATTAACTCATCAGCTAGCCTAGGTCACAAAACCATAACCGAAATGGGAAATAGCCATAACAAAGGCAGGAAGCTACATCTATGCTCACTTGAAAACACCTCCAAAGTGGGTTTAGACATGCTCAATTATGATACCAGAAAGACCATATGAGAAACAATCAGATATATTTAAATGCAACCTTTGAACTGAAATTTGTTGTCTGTCTGCAATAAGCTTCCTTATTCTGGAAGAGAAACCTACTGTTGTTTGAATCATATATCACTAAAGGTTACATTTTTGCTTTCTCTTAATCTCTATGGCTACTCCTTATAATTAGACAGACTTTTTACCGGTCTTTGATACTTCACCTTTATAACATGCAATATAGAATTTGATATACAATAGTATCATCGAGATGTTCTGATAATGCACAGTTCAAAGCATTCAACCTATTTTGAAGTAAAATTCTCTTTTTTTCCCCTTTGTTATCTCTTGTTCCATTTCATCAGCTATTTGCAAGGCATCAGAATCCATTAAGCACCCTACAAAAAATGCTAACCTGTCTATTTGGAAAGATGCTAAACTTTGCAATGCCCTATATTCCCCACCCTTGCTAAGTGAGCCTAAAGTCTAATCTAGCCTCACAATGTGTCCATCACCACTTCCTGCCTTGACAGGCCATCCAAAATTTTGTTGACCTGACATCTCTCTCAACAGGAGACATACTTGTGCACTTTGACTGACGCGTAAGGAGTTCTAGCTGGTGAAATATAGCACATACTCGTACCCAAAAGGACTGCATTTTCCCCAGCTGGCCTGACTGGTACACTGCCTCACATAAACCATCTTTTCACCGGATACAGACTTCCATTATAATGTAAATGCTCACCCCCAGCTTTGCATAACTAGTGTCGTCCGGTGAGTTCTGCAAAATCAAAAGCAACGGTCAGCCTCACACTGTGCTTCATGCGACATTCTCCAAGCGCCTCACCAAGCTGTTTTGATTACACCCAGTGCCACTGCTTCAGATTAGACCCACAATGCAATTCTCAGGCAGGGCTTCAGCCATTCAGGTGGAATGGGGGAGTTAAGATGTTATGCATCCCGGACAATGTGATCTGATGGTTGTAAGGTGGAACAGTACTAGATGGGACACCATCCCATCACACACACTCAGACACACACATACACACGCACGGATAGACGGATTCACACTTGACCTGTACAGCAGGCCTGAATCTCAACCTGAAACATGTACAGAATACAAAGACTCTTCCCAAAAGTAGCCGCACACGGAGCTACAGCTCCAAACCTGTGAGGTAGCGCCATCGTCGACGGGGCTGCCAGTCAGATTCGGACGACACGCGATTCATTTAAGCCCATGTACCACTGACATCTACAGTCGGCTTTCTGCAGGATGGCTTCATCGCCAGCGATTCTCTCCCCGGGCTTCTACATCCATTTGTTTCCCTGCTTATGCACATCCACCGCTGACAGCCAAGTAACTGGCTGCACACTGATATTTCAGAAGCACGACCCACTCTGCCTGCTGTCAGTCTTGTTCCATATTCCACTTCCCCCGTTTAAGGCATTCGAATTAATGAAATGTCACTACATGCCAGAGTGAGGACAGCGGGAATAATAAAAAAGAGTCGGGTCCTTTACCTCCTGTCCTGTCAAATGGCAAATATGAGAATGGCCACATGGGAACCACAGAAAGCTTTATTTCAGTCTCGCACATGAATATTATCTCTTGGAACTCCTGCATGACAACCCTTATAATAAATGTCTAACCCCAATATCTCTAATGGCAAAAGGGAATAGATCCTTTCATTGTGAAAGATATTACACTGGCTAAATAAAACATTTATCAATAGCCTGGAAAGAATGTTATACTGATGGCAGAGCAGTATTTGGTCAATTAACACAATGATGGGGGAAAATACATGGGAGATCCATATGTGATGCTGTCAAGAGAAAGCTAACAAATGTCTCACCGTAACGGAATGCGCTTTCCGTAAAAGGGGCCCTAACCAATACCGGCGAACATGCCGCATCGCAGCGCTATAGCTATCATCAGATTCGGCATATTGTGTGGAAACGGGTGAGATGTAGATTTTCCGTCCCCAAAAATGATCACATGCAGGATGGTCATGTTCTGTCTTGTTAAGTGGCATTTTAAAAAGAACAAGTAAAGAGGTAAAAAAATAAGAGAAAACTTCTAACACCTTTCAGAAAGACATCTCATCACTGACGGATACAAATTAGATTCAAGATGCCTGTCTTCGTTTTCCTCTCTTTTTTTTTAATCGAAACGATAAAGCAGTAAAAAAAGCAACTTCTTAAAATAAATTACTTTCTTCTTACCTTGAAGCAGACTTTCAGACCCAGATCCAAGTCCAAGCCTTGCATCACTGAGAGCATACAGGGGAAGTGAAATCTCTTCGGGGAAATCTGAACTGTGGATCTGTGTTGTTATAAATTAAGTTTATGTTGGTCTAACACTATGAATTTATGTCTATCAAAGCCTGTCAGCTATTTCAGAAGCTCAGTTACCCCAGTATTGGCAGTTACAATCTAACATATCCTCACATTGTAATGGCTAATGAATACCCCCTTAAAGTTAATTAACTAATGAAATTAATTAATTATGTGAAATTTAACAAATGGACCGACTGGGGTGCCCCAAAGAAAGGTTTGAGAACTGATGCCATCACTGTTCATCTAAAAGTCCAACATGATACAAGAACCATTTTGAAGAACTGAAGAAATTATTTACTACTTATTTTTTGATACTGTTTTTGTGTATTTTGTGTATTGTATATATTTGTATACATATAAAGGTTTTTTTCCAGTGTAAATATACACTCAGTGCCCAGATAAATCACTTCAAACATTATTTTCTTCGGAGGCCTAAGACTATTAGGTAGTGCTATATATATATTGACCTCATCTGTAAGAGATTTTGACTTCTAGTGTAAGAGATTTACAGCTGTATATAGAACCTCAATTTTCACCGTGTGAAGCAGGAGCTCTGAGAAAACACGCAGTGAATATATCAAGCTAACGTTCAAGGCTTTTTCACAACAGGAGCAGATACCCATCTCAAATGTTTGAAGTGGTTCTGATCTGAAAACCTAATTTCATTTTTTCACTAGACATCCCTGCCTGCCCGAGGCCCAGACTCATCTGAAGTGTTATTATAGCGAAAACTGAAATGAAAACACCAGTTAAAATGGAAAAAAATAAAGCTTCAGAAGCCATCTGTGGTGTATGAACATTTCTGGAGAAGAAGAGAGAAATCAGGAATCCGATTAATGAAGTCAACTTCACTTTTTAATTTTGACACTAATTCATAGCATCAATGACCTTTCTCTGCATGGCAAAATATTTTGAAATGGTTTCCACTCCACTTTAGATCACAATTAAGATGTGCCAATTGGGATCATTACTTTGAGAAATGCATTATTGCGTGCAGAATAGTGATTTTAAGCAGACGCAGGGTTTTAAAAGGACAGTGCTATTTTTATGATTTTAACATAAATTAAAATACTTTACAAAAGGATTTCACAGTACTTGCTTTAGATATTTAGATATTTACTAATGTACTTATGTTTATGGATGACCCAGTAAAATTTATGCATCACATTTACTTGCATGTTATTTACGTTTTAGAACATTTTTGACACCTACGATACAAACAGATGCGTGCTCAAAAATCTGTCAATGCCACATCAATCATCCATGAACGCATCCAGGTTCAGCAACTGCTCATCCGATTCACATTACTATAGTTGGGAGTCTTTCCAAAAAAACTGGGGGAACATTAGTGTACACCCCATATGGGATGTGAATCCACCACAGAACATCACGTTCTCCACCTTGCGATTTCATCTCCGTGGTTCCTACAAAAAACAATGAACACAAATGCATCAGTAGTTTCTCAGCATAAACAGCAGCACATAATATCTCTGACACAGCCGATATATTCAGGACCTTGTACAACACACAATATTCACAGTGACAACAGGCAATCTAACATTATTTTATTACCTTTCAGCACGACATAAGCATGATAAATAGCATTCTAAATCATAATCAAAATGCCGACAACCTCAAGTCAACCCACTAGCCATCACCATGCTAAATTAAGGCAGGCCGTTTCATCGATACCTCTATCATTATACAAGCAGACTAATAAAAAAGGTCAACGAGTCTTAGGGATTCATACAGGATTCAACAAGGTTATGGTCTCCTTATGGGCAAAAACTAGCAGCACAACTTTACAAAGTAGCCATGTTTATTCCACTGACTGAAGTGACAGTATGACACATGGAGCTTTAAGCATCACTGCGGATGGGTAACCTCATCAGATAATAGCCTTATCAAATAATACCAAAAATAGCCAATAAAAAATAAAATTATGTTTTATTATTAATGAATTATATTAATAAAATATCAGTCACCTTTTCCTGTATCTGTGGTAAAAGTGCACAGAAAACTTTATTAGATAGAAATATGCAGTGAAGTTGAAAAGCCAAACAAAATTCAGAGTAATGTATTGTCATTCTATTCTTATGATATAAATCACAAACCAGTGCAGTGCAGTGCAATGCAGTGCAGGTGGCCATGGTCGATGATTTTAAGGAACAGGACTTCAGTATTTCCATACGTTGGCAATGCACTGGGTTTGAGGGCTTTAGAAGATGGCTGAAAAAAGCAAATGCAAATCGAGGATTACGGTTTCAGATTTCCGCTTTGCAAGGGACACTCATGCAACAATAAGGAGTCCTTTCAGATTCCAGCTTGTGTTTTCATTGGAATTTCAGCGTGGATTACACTATGGGAGATGAATAATGAGCCATCAGATGGTGCTTTTGTCGTTTGAACCACGCCGTGCACATAGAAACGGAAGTGGAGAGACGCAGCCCAATGTCCTAAATTTTCATTCAGATTCACTTTAATATTATGGCAAAAACAAGCAACAATGTTTACTGTTATAATAACGAATAAAACCACAAACTAAACAACCTATAAAGCCCCCCCACGGTAGATTTCACCAATCTCGGATGAGTATTCCCAATCAAGTATATTTTGGTTGAACCAGGGAGCGGAAGTAATTTTCGGGGGGGGGTTAACACTCGCAATCACAATTTGGCTTCATGCCTGATTGGTAGCTAACAAATTTTGTTGTTTTAGAACATGGCTACATGCCTGCCTCATTTAGGAGCCCCAGACAGTCCTCAGAGACTTCCCTAGACAGTCCACATTTTTGCTCCTTCCTAGCTTCCAACCAATCAAAAACACAGAATACCTGGTATGGATGTGCTGGGAGCTGGGAGGGAGCAAGAACAGGAGTAGGATAGATTTTATTCTGACTCTTGCTTTCCCAGTGTTACCAATATTGACAAAAAGACAAAAACTAATTTAAGGGAAAAAAAAAAAGTTTTGACCTTTTTAAAAGCACAAGTATTTACTTTTTAATGTAGTTCATGTCGCGAGGTACACATAAGTCATCCTGTTCTAATAGCTACACTAAAGGTCAATACAAACTCTCATATTCAGCTGTCTGGTTGAATTTGATTTGTCACCTTTCACATCTTAATGCAGAATGTGCTTTAAAAGCTTCTCACAATTTACGATGGTACAGTAAAGAATAGTGCAGTTGCCGTAGCATGGACCTTCATCACCACAAGTTCCTGACCTTCAGCTACAGATTTAAATTCAAAGTGCACACTCTATCAATGAAGTTCCACCATTTCTTTTCTGAAGATCGCTGAGGGCTTCCCTGATTTATTTTCTTATCTCTCCTCTGAGAACAGTGACCTTAACAATCCACAGAGCTATGTCACCTGAAGCTTCAGCACCTAGTAGGACCTTCTCTGGAGAAAAGGTGTGCGGAGAGAGACCAGACAAACTACGATCCAACAAAGACTGCCAATGAAAGTTGCTAAGAAGACCAAGTGTACTCTGTTCTCAGAAGGACTACCTGGAGCCACGCCTGGAGTAGTGTTTGCTGTGAAGAGCCTGGTGGCCAAGACACCCACATGACTTGGACAGGCTTAGGCTGAATGGCTATATGCGCGACCATCTTCTCTATCTATCGACCACAAGGAGAAAGGTGTTGTCAGGTACAGTATAATTTGTGTAACAAGCATAAGCAGGAAGGATTCAGACAGGTTAGACATTGACAATGGACACTGGCATGAGAAATGTAGACTGTTACCATTCTGGTGGGGAAGAAACCTGAGCCAGGAGAAGGGATTGGCTGGATAGAGTCAGCTGTACCTCGATGTGCAAAGTGGGCTCTCGAACCAGACATCTTGATCAGGGAGGGACCTCAGGAAGGCGATGGGGAATACTTACAACTCACATGCCTGTGCAGCTGTAGTTTCTCCAACCTCCATGAACTATGGCGCAAGGCAAACTCTGTCAGCAGTTTGAGCATATGCACCATAGACTAGTTTGAAGTCATTGGTTGAAGTGCTCAATGGGTACCACCTGTACTTTGTGTTCCTACCCAAAGACATGGAGACACCTAGAAGAGTGTGATTGGGATCAATGGTCTGCTGGATCTAAACCTCAGTAGTGAACTGTTATCGAACTTGTGTACAAGCTATGGATGTTCTGTACTAGATGCTCACACCTCCAAAACACTTTCCCCTGGATGCCAAGTGAGGCCAGGGACATTGAGTCTGAAGAGACCGTGTTTGAGGCCTCAGTTGTTACAGCAGCTGCAAACAGTGTGACCCGTAGGCAGTTCATTCCTGTTATGATGGAAAATGGAAACCCTCTGACTTACTGGCAGACACCTGTAGTAATAGAAGCCTTCAAGTCAAAGAAGTAGACCTCTGGGGCAATGATTGCATGGAGGTCTCCGGAGACAGCTAAATGCTATCAGAAATTATGCAACTAGAAATGATAAAGCAAGGAAGAAGCCCTTCATTAATGCAAAACAGTGAAGAAACAGGCTGGAGTTTGCAAAACTATTTACATATGCACATACCCATAATCTGAAAAATAACTATATCTGAAATTTTTGCTGTGGTCTCTTAATTTTTTCCATATCTCTATACTGATGTCACTATAATAAACAGGATGTGACATACTTTATCCAGTTCTTCACTGATGTGCTCATGTTTTCATCCTGAAAGCATAAAAATAATGAGCAGTGTGCTCCTTTAATCTGGAGAATATGATCTTATGAAGGCTGAAACATCCTGAGAAAGAATTTACTTCCATTTTTTTGCTCATTTATAAGCTGCATCAGAGACCTCCTAGTGTATCATTAACAGTTTCATACATCATCATTTTTCTTTTCAAATCAGTAACATACCTCATTTCTTCATGTACGTTTGTGAATGCAGATATGACAAATAATTCCCAACACTCCTTTAGTTTGATTTTAAAACCGATGGATAGATATGGGACAGTCACCTTGCACAAGAGGGATTCTTAATTTAGATTCTTTTGGAGAGGGGCTCAACTGGCCATGTTTGATTGGTTGTATTGCCAAGACTGTCTGGATTGATGCTTTTTGGCCAGGCAGGAGTGTGACTGTGCTTGCATGTGTGTGTGAGTCGGGGGTAAATATATAGTGTCAGGGAGAGCCCGGGGAACTGGCCGCCGGCCTGCTTTTTAGGATGAGTGGGGGATGAGGAGGAATTCTGTCCCCTTGGCACTGAATCTCCAGGCTTCCATCCCCAGTTTGGGGCCCCTCATTTCTCTGTAATGTACAAACAATGAGTGAGCACAAACAATGGCTCACTCGGAGTGCTCAATGAATTCTTGGGTCAAGCACTAAATCTCTTTTGACAGAAACACAGCCCACTCTTGTTCTTTTCAAGAGCCTGATCCTCCAGGCACAGCATTAATGAATGCAGCTTTTGCATCGGGGGGGGGGGGGGTTCTGCACGTACCGAGGGGGTTCTGCATGTACCGAGGGGGTTCTGCTCGAAATATTAACACGCACGACGGTGCAGGACGCTCATGATTGGAACTATATGCAGATTGGAAAACCATTAAAAATTTGCAACAAAAATGCTTTGCCTGCATACAGAGATACAAAAAAAGAGTCTTCAGATAAGGGATGAGGGTGATACATCCTGAGCTTTTGAACGAGATGTGACTCTGTGTGGGAAGATCTGAGGGAAGCAGGGTATGGATCACTGCTACCATTTTATTCAGCACGTGACAAAATTACTGGTCCTATGATGGTTGAACAGTGAGCTAATGCGCCTCCCCTCCAAGTGAAGCCTGTTTGATGCTGAGTATGTACTACAACCTAATGCCCAGGAGGAATGACAGCAGTAACAAGACCTCAATCTGCCACCGACTGAAGGCATGCAAGCTGTCGGGAGCCTCACATCTCCTGGCCCCCGTTCTCGTGGGTCAGCGCTACACACTGCGGGGGTGCAGGGATACAAATCCTATCACATGGTGACAGAGAGCCGTGGCGTTTTACACCGAGTTTCCTACGGATGCCCACTTCTTATTTACAGATTCGGTTGAAGTAAGCCTTTGATTACAGAGGGAACTCTGTGCCTCAATCCAGGGCCCTTTCTGAGGTGCCACGTTCGCTAAGCAACCGAGTGACATCGGCTGTTAACACGAGTGACAGAGCCGTCGCTGAAAATCAGCAACATGATTCAAAAGGAAAATGCAGGAGCCTTGTAAGGAGAGGATTTGTATTGAGCAGAACAGGCTCTGATTATCCGGGGATTCAAACTGTACGTCTTTTAACTATTTAACCACTTTTCTCCCACTGGAGTATTAATGAAACGTACCCTTCAAAAATTTGAGTTCAGCCATGGAGTTTGCTGTGTAAAATATGTAAAGTTGATCACAGTTTTATGAAAATCACATCTATTAATAATCACCTACCATGATTTCTGTGATCATGATATTTTTGAAAAGCTATGAAGAAAAATATTGTACATAAATGCCTATATAGCACCTAGCATTGTAAATATTCAATGTCAGATTCTTATAAGAATTAACTTTTTATTTTTTAAAAAAAAAAAAAGAACCCCACTTTCAAAAAAAGCCACATACAAAAAATTGCAGAGGAATATTTGTTAGACTACTATGTTTCAGATGTCAGTCTGTCCTTATATAAAAAAAAAATATTTACATATAGTAGTGAATATGCTAATTCTGCCTAACTTTCACTGCACATCATTGAATTAACTGGAAGCCCACACAAAGCACAGGTATGCTATCTATGCTGGTTACAAAAACATAAAGAAAACATTGGCTTTAATTTGCTGATCCTTTATTCATTACACCACCCATGAACTGAAACCACGGTAGACAATGTGTAGCTTTTTCATCTATCCAGACATGACCAACTGAAGATAAAATGTTCTACCAGAGAGGATGATTAAATGTTTTCCTGATGCCTTCTTGAATCTGTTTTCAGAGCATTTACAAACATACATATAGTTCCATCTCATATATATGAAATATATATATATATATATATATATATATATATATATTTCTCTGCAGGACTTGCATCTACCCTCTCCCTGGCCTCTTTGTTTGGCTTTTGTTTCGCAACAGCTGTTACCGTGGTTTTTTCGGTCAGCTGTGATTGCTTGAGGCAACACAGCAGCAGATGGTGTTTTGCTATGCATGAATGGAGCGTTAGAAGGGCTTGGACTGAATAGACCAAGTTTGAATGGTGTCAATGTAGCACCTGCCCCCTTTAGCAGTGAGAACACATCATGGCAGCATGATCTGTTTCTGCTTCCTGCCGTCGGATGGGGAGAAATAAGGCGGCGGGGGGGGCTTGTTGGATTTTGTCCATATTGATTGATCTTTCTAAGAGCACTGGCATAATGTAGTGTACAGTCAATTTGAGTTAATTGGATATGACACAGCATGAACATGTAATCTATCATTCTGGTCTCTTGGTGCGCTTTATCAGCCTTGTTGCCATGGCGACATACGACCCAAGTAATAGCTTACATAAATCGGCTAAGTAAGTTGGCGCACGGAGTAATTTCGGAGCTGATTTCGGGCAAAGAACAAAAAAGGCAATAAAACATCGATGAGGGGAATTCCACAAAGACAAGGGGCTAAATAAGCATGATCCTAATAGTGGCGACCAAAACAGTAAACGGCCGAGCCTTTTACCCAAGCCTGTAAAAGCTAAATGTTTAAGGCTCTGTACCCACCCCCTCCATACGGCCACCCCCTCAATTTCAATAAAAATGATCCTGGAGCCCAAAATACAGGAAAGGCAATCTGCAGTTTCATTATTTCATGTATGCAGAGATTTCAGAAAGCTGCATTACATTTTATTGCGAAGCAATACGATTTTCTAACCACTCTGGTTTATTTTTAATTTTCGTTACTTTGTTTTGATGTGGGAATACACGGCTCTTCGATGTCCAGTCAGCATTTAGCAGGGATCTGCACGCAGCACTCTGCCCGTTACTCTGTTGATATAGCACCATTTATACTTTGCTGACCTTTTTTAAAAGGCTTGCAAACAGTTATCATTTTAAGTCACTCAGGGGCTGTGCTGAGGAAAGGACCACATCTCACTTCAGCAACATCATCATTTGTGTTCTTCCCAAAAATCACTCATTTGTTGCATTTTGACCAGCAGCTTGATAATGAGGAGAGAGAGCAAGAGTGAGCGAGAGAGAGAGAGAGAGAGAGAGAGAGGTGACAGGTACCAGCATAATCACTGTATTCTCTGAATGAGTACATCAGTAAATCAAATAGAGATGTGAAGACCACAGAATGAACTGAAGTTACAGTCCTCATGAGGATTCCAGCTTGTTTGCCGAGAAGCACTTTTACCAGATAATATTTATTGACCTAAATATTTTTAATCTCCTCCCATTCCCTCCCTTAAATTCTGACTGTATCTCATTCGGAATAAAACAGGGGCGGCAGGACACATACATACAGTGAAGGATATCTTCTGTATCTTCTGTACTCTCAACAAGGTACTCTAAAAATTACATTATGGACAGATTGCGAGCATGGGAATGTAAACGTCTTTACCGAGATTTACACCAACTGTCTTCAAGCCATTTTGATTTGCTCAGTCTCATTTCAAGGCAAGCTGTTGGATTTATGAAATCCAAATAAACACATAGCCTTAACCGAAGCTCTTCATATACTATTCAAAGGGTGTCAAAGTATGTCCCACTGTAATCAGTCATATTAGAAGGGAAGAACAAATTAGCGCTATGCAACAGCTAAGGAGGGCAGACACTCAACAAAAAGTTTCAGAGACCCCAGTGACAACTGCCTTCGTGATCAAAGGCTGACGTACATCGAATCAGCTATGACGTCATACCCCGATGTCAACGCTGCGATACAAGAGCTCCTATCTTCCTGTCCATAGTCAATATTCCACTGGGCTATAGGATGTTAGGAGTTTTGGGGGAGGAGCTACTTTCCAGAAATAAGCTTTATATCTATCTCTCGGTTGACAAGTTTTACCGGTCTGTGAAATTTTTACACAAAGCATGTCGGTTCATCGAAAGGCTGGACATCTCATATTGTAGCAAAAGAGCAGAGAAATCAGGTGAATGAGCATTTTGCTTGCAATTATACAGGACTGAAGATCTTGCTGAACTAAGCTATTAGCTACCAGGCAATTAGGGTTTAGCCATTTAAACTGCATGCCACACAGCGTAAATAGGTTATACAACAGAGCACCTGGTAATGTTTCTTTGCACAAACTGTTAAGGGCCATAAGCAATTCATTTATCAAAGCAAGAACCACCGTATGGCCCTGGTTCGTAGACACCTGAGCTGGCGAACGGCCATCTAGAGTTCCTGATGTGACTTCAGGAGCAACCTGGTAAGCATATGATTCCTGTCCAGTTATATTAAGCCAAGTGTCCTTCAACAGCAGAAAATTTGATCTTTTTTAAAAAATATACAAGTGTAGAATTAATTCCCATATGTACACACGATTTATTTTTAGATATACCTGAAAGCTACAGACGTATTTGCCATAGGATCTACTTCTAATTAATGATCTAAGTACAATATACAAAGAGAAATTTATTAGAATTTAGGAAATATAGGCAATCAATGAGCTTAACACAGAAGGAAAGCTCATTAATCCCCCTTTCGCTGAACACAGCTAGCTGGCACGGGAGCCAAAGGGTATGTTAAATTCCCAGACTGGGTACCGCTGCCATTTATTAGGTGATGCTACCATCTGCAAGGTTTCACCTTTTGAGCTGAGCATCGCCCGGGAGGCCAGGCGTACGCAACAAACTCTGCTTGACACCAGCCAAAGAAGGAAAAGGCCCGGACATCATTATTCATCAGCTAAGTAGCTGCGGAATCTGTACTCTTCTGCCAGCATTAATCAGCTGATCAGGATTAGTGAGGGACTGATGCTTTCAGTCATTAGAAATCAATAGCTGTGGGTATTTCTGTGGCTTATAGAAACATCAGTTCCATTTGGTTGGATTCCATTTGATTCTATTAATTGGATTTCAGCAGAATTGTTCAGGAAATGCTTTTAATCATTTTTAATTACGGCACTCGCTGGTTGTATCTGGCATTAGCGGTAATGACTGTATTCAACGGTAATGACAGTGGCTGTAGCTTGCACTCTATTCCAGGGGTCTTCAACCTTTCTTGAACTAAGGACCACCAAATGAAAGCAGACCAGAACTAAGGACCCCCTGATTTCATAAATAACGAAGAACTAATGGCCAAGGGCTGAACCTCTTGAATATGTTTTAGCTTTGTCGATGCTGCTGGTTGAATAGCTATGCTTTGTTGAGAAAGTTATTTAAAACTCTGTTTTGTTGAGAGAAAGAAAAAAAAATAGTGAAGCAGGCTATTGTCCTATTCTAACACATATAGTATGAAATGGGGTTGAACCTTATATGGTAATGGCAGCATATTTGCACATATTACAGTGCAAATGTTTTCACCCATCATCCATCTCCCGACTGCTTATCCTGGTCTGGGCTGTGAGCAAGTGCTTCCCGAAGTATTAAAAACTTCATTTCGTACTTTAGTTGTAATGTTTAAAAGGGCTGGGTCTGCCGTTACGTGGCACTGCATCTCCATGACGACCCACTGGCTGTTCTGAGGATGAAATGGTCTTATCGCTCACTTCCATTAGAATGTTTTTACAGTGTCAACAAAGTATAAATATACTCCCGTCTTGTTTTATGAGGTTGGGCAGCATTGACCAAAAAAAAGGGGGGGGGGTGTGCCTGTCTTGGAAATGACCCAAGCTCTCAGCAGGAGCAGGTGCTGAGCGGCATGGGTTCATCTGCATGGGCTTTGTAAGGGACACATGTTAATTAAAGATGGGCAACGTGGCTGGGGAACTCATCGACCGCGGCCCACACACTGGCTCCGGGTGTGCAGGACACGGGTCAGGGCCAGAAGCTCCATTGTCGAGCCGACATTGTGTGTGTCCAACGAGGAGGAAAAAACTCAGCTTTCCAAATCAGTCATCAAAAATCCATATCACTCTGACAACTGGCCCCCTGTCTAACTTAATATATTGCTGTTTATTTAAAGCAAATACAGAGGAGGAAACAAACAGCTTGTAAATGTTTGACTGAATGAGACTATAAATCTAGGTCACATGTCGACGCATATTATTATTAAAAAATGTATCTATCTGGGGGGAAGACTCTGGCATTTTACACAGGCAACTTTAACAGGTGCACAATTTTTTCATTTTTTTTTTTAAAAAAGAACAGGATGAGAGGAAATCTGAAGGGAATTAAAATGAATCTCACTGAGCTTAATCATATCTAATTCACGGTTGATTTAGACCATAAAATGCTGATCCAAATCTTGAATCACTACTTATTTCCCCATATTGCAAAGTATATAACAAACTCGTGCACGAGTTTATTAAAATATACAAGAAGCAGTTTTAGCAAGAATTCCCACCGATTTGTATTTATATAGAGCATAGAGTTACTGTACGGGATTATGAGGCGCCACGGGAAACGTACAGCAGAGAAGTTCTCAGAGTCTGAGATGCACTCAATGCTGTACTACTGTCTATTTTCAAATGTTTGGTAGCCATGGACACCCACTTGAACATTCCTCCCCCCCCTCCCCCGACAGGGCCCTCCCACCTCCCACATCAGCATTCAGGCCATGCACAGCACTTGCCTTTTAAATTTTCATTTGATCATAAGCAGTTTAAGATCGGTGCCAGCCTTTATTTGTGGTTTCCTGCAGACCTGTTCACAACGGCCCCTAACAGGGCAGCCCGTGATTAAACCTGAGCTATGGGACCTCTAATCAAAAGTCTGAGCACAATAAACAAACAAACAAGCGTTTAAATAGAAGACAAAAATATTCAAGCTGGATTAGGATGTGTGGATACATTTTGTAATTGTGTTTGGGAGAAAAGGCAAATTTTTGCATTGAGGGAAAAATGGGTGAAGTTGTTTAACATTTTATGCTGCAGATTTATGATAATTTGTGATTACAATCCCCACCCCCCCACCCCCAAACATTTCCCCGGGAAAATGAAAACCCTGAGGAGCTCTTAAAAATGGAGGATTATTTATATAAAAAAAAAGCAACCAAGAAGAACCCAAGAATTAGATTACTAATACTACTGTACTGATAACTAAAACAAGATTATTGAGGTAAGCATAAATTATTCCATAATTTGTACATCTGACACTGTTAGCATTAATGTGATCACTGAACACCAATCTGCAATTTAAAGGAAGCATAAAATAAAATTCCCCATTTGTTATGCTTCATGTAAATGCTCACTGTAATAATCATAAACCTCAAACACTGAAATGAAACAATTCCTTTAAGTGTTCCAGATTGTTATATTTAATTTCAAACAGTGAGACACAATGAAATATATAATACTCAGTACAAAATTATGGTTAATATATTAGTAATGGAACTCTCACCATTTCTTAACCTTATGACCAAATTAAAATGAACAGGCTGATTGATGATCTACACTCATTAAGAGCTGAAACCAGAATGAATTTTTACCTGAAATACATTTATTCTAAAGACAGAGCAGAAAGGCAGTTTTTTTTCCTGTGTATGCAAAATACAAACAATATTTACTGCTGCTATTTTAACTCATAAAAAAGTATAAAACAACAGAAGTGCACACTAAGTGACTTACCAATCCACACGTCACCAAAGAGCTAATCACATATGAATCCTTTACATATGGTCTGACATGTACATCATTTTCTGTATAGATTCTTCTACAGCCGGCCATGACAATGTATCCAAATGGTAATTAACCACACATTTCTGGTATTAAAGGGTAATGTCAAAATATGTAAATTATGAACATGTATTTTACATCTGCCATAAAATATTCGCTTTTTTTTTTTTTTTTTTACACAAAATAAAAAAAATAGAAACAATTTATCTGTCTTAAAACTCTGAGGTAAAGACAAAACATTGTGTTTTTGGAGAGCTGTTTGGGATTTTAGAGAATCGGCATGAGAACATTTTCATGAAGAGAAGCATGATGGACTTGGCCTCGTCCCTAGACACTTACAGCAGATTACATTACAGTTTAAAGATGTCAACTAAAATGAGTGTACAGCAGTTTTTTTTTCTATAACTTGTGCCCCCTCTCGTATTCAGCAAGTGTAAAATTTCAGGCCTGCCGTTCCTTGGGAGACAGTCTTTACAATACCAGCTGAATTCATTTCAAATGCATCTCATAAATTCCAGGGGTAACAGGAGCACAGCAGAGAGGGAGGAACATATGGGCAAATGGAAAGATGCACAAGTGACAGGTTCATTTTCCACTGAGCATTACGTTACTAGTCAGCAGTCATCTGAGTCACCCATTGCAGTCATTCCACCTTTGTTTTTTTTTTGAAGTTTCCATCAGGCCAGTCCGCAAAGGATTCCAGGCCAGGAGTATCCCTGGTTAAGCTAATTCAGCTTTGCCTGATGGGAGACGTCAGCCTGCAATAATCCATCCCTATAAATAAAGCCTCGATGTTAAAAGGGAGAAGGGTGTGTTTTGTTTTTTTTGTTGCAGGGGCACTGGGCCGTTCCTCCTTGTGTGTCTCGAGGTGGTTCTGAAACGTGGTAACAGAACGGTCTAAATACTGAGCTGCAGAGAGACAGCTCCCCCTATAATAAAGAGTTGCGTCCGCATATCTGCCCATGTGGGGGGGATACGGTTCACTGTAAAATGTCCTTACACACTTCTTAAGTGCAACTGAGGAGAAAGCAGCCAGCAATGCTGCATATATCAGGTTCCTCTTATCCGAGAGCTGGGGTTTTGGCTTAGTAGATGCTGACCTGGGACAGGACCTGCGTGTGGGCCTGGATCTGGGATAGGGGCTGCTGAGGCAGAGTGGGCTGGGGGCTGCCCACAGACTGGGGCACGCTGGGGGATCGCTGCGGGGGGGAACACTGAGACTGGTGCTGCTGGAGCTGCTGCTGTTGCTGCTGCTGCTGCTGCTGCTGCTGGAGCTGCTGCATTTGCTGCTGGTGCAGCTGCTGCATGTGCATGTGTTGCAACTGCATGTGCTGTTGCACGTGCTGTTGCTGCTGCAACTGCTGCTGGAGATGGTGCTGCAGCTGGTGCTGGAAGGGCTGCTGCTGGTGCACTGGCTGGTGGTGAAGGTGCTGGTGCCGCATGTGGGCCGACTGCACAGCCGAGCTCATCTGCCCGCCCACCGCCATGGATTGCGCTCCAGCCACCAGGGCCCCGCCGGCACCCATCTGGCCCAGGAGCTGCGAGGGTGCGGCAGAGGCGACGCTCTGGGGTCCCGCTGGCACGGAGGCCGTGATCTGGCTACCCGCGAGCCTCAAGTGCAGTGGCTTGGGGGCGATGGCACGCGGCAGGGCCTGCTGCAGGGCCTGCGCGGCCGCAGACACGGCGGGGTGCTGAGCCAGAGGGGCGCCGAGCATCAGAGACGCCGAGAGGTTCGTGGAGGCCAGCGTCTGCTGGACCGTGCGAATGGTCTGGGCTTCAGCGGACTCGGCTGCGGCCTATGGGAGAGAGCAACACCGGCTTTCAGGTCCTTTTGTAGTGAACTATTTAGTGAACAACTATGGTCATTCACAAGCCTGTGAACCCCTTTGTGGAAAAGTGCCAATCAGAAATGAATTTGTTAATAAAAGCCAAAGAGTTTCACCTTTGATACCAGACTGGCTCGGTAGGCGGCGAGTGCCTTTAAGTAGTCCTTTTTGGCAGCTTCTGTTTTGCTTTTATAGACCTGCAATGACATTGAGAGCAATGCACATAAGGATGGATGACTCAAACTGTGCATTGACAATAAACACTAGAGACATTGTTATGCAGAGCTGTAGAAGCCAATAAAAAGCTCTATTTTGAGGTCACCTGCTTCTGCTCTTCTCCCAGACCATCCCACATAGAGGCCACGATCTTGGAAACCTCGCCGAAGGTGGCGTTGGGGTTCTGGCCCTTGATGGCTGCTTGCGTGTCCCGGAAGAAGAGCGCGTAGGCAGAGACCGGCTTCTGCGGCTCGTTGGGGTCCTTCTTCTTCTTCTTCTTGGGGGTCTTGGGCTTCTTCGCCGCATCAGGGGCAGGCCGCTTTTCGCCAATTACCTACGAAAGAAAAAAAACGGTCATTTAATGCATGCCACTGTTCACTCATCAAGAACTGGGAGGAACAGGACAGGTCTTTATGATGCCAACCGATACAACAGTAAATATGTGCAGCATGTTAACTTTTACAAGAAAAAATACTTACTAAAATTCATTATGATTTAGAAGAAAAAGAAACATAAGTATATGTGAAAAAAGTCAATCGTTTTTGATTCTGAAAAGTACATATCGTAAAAGTTACCCTGTTGGTATCATCTGGGTCCTCATCATTGATTGAGCTGGAAGGAGAAGGGGTGGCAGACTTGCTGGCAGGAGGTGACGGTGAGGTATGAGGAACGTTTGGTCCCCTCATGTTTAAGCCCAGTGGCGCACTGAGCTGAGATTGGGTGACAGTGTTCAGGTGGTTTTGTGACATCATGGCTGAGGAGTTACTCATGTTGATGATAGATCTCATGACCACGGAGGGATCTGGGTGATATTGTCGAAGATGGGCTTGACCAATGTTCTGAATTTAAATGAGAAAGAAAAAACATTAGCACATTTTATTGAAGGAGGTATTCTGAATCAAACTTGTACCGTCCGAGTACTAGTACAGGCATTCAATACCTGACCGTTAATTGATAGTATAGTATACAGTACACTATACTATACTATATACAGAACAACGTGCAGGTGACTACTCAATAAAGAGTAATTAAATTCACATTACATTACAGTCCAATCAAATAAGTAACATTCTGATACCACGCCCTACTTTGCAGAAATGCACATCTAAATCTCTGATATATTTAGGGATAAAAAGATGCATCCAAAATCCACAGAACATCTGACAGCTAAATCAGTATGACTGACCGCACGAAGAAATACCGCTAAAATGAGATCTAAATGTAAACAACATCTTTCCCGCTTTCCACAAATACTCGTTCTAAAAGGCTTCGGTTTTTAAAAGCTTACAAAGGAAGGAGTGATTAAAAGGGCGACACAAAGAGATGGGGAACGACGTCAAACAACCGAATGAGTCCATTCATCTTGGATTCAGTACCACACACTGGAATGTATTTTAACATCAACACAATATCGGGAAGGCGAACTCCTCCATTACCGTCCGGGCTAAAAGCGGTCTACGTTTCATACAATAAAGCGCACTACTTCTCCAACACACATATAAACACATTCTTACTTAGTCAACAACACTTCAACACATATTGTTATTACCATTAATGTAACCCTTTTGAAAATGGATGATGGCAGAAAAGATGCCTGAATATTAGCACCTTTATTTTGCTTGACCATTTGCAATACTTGGTAATATTGAATCTATCAGGAGTCAGTAACTGTGAACATCTCCAGTTATGGTAAATAACTCAGACGGGAACAAACAAACTAAAAAGTATGTAAAGATATGGACAGAAAGCTTAACCAAAAATGTCTCATGGGCAAATGATTTTTCCTTATTACAGTCATCAATCAAGACAACGTATTACAAAAGATGACAATGAATTAAAGATCATTGGTCAACAAGGGAATACTTATTATCAGATTGCAATTTAAGATAGTAAACAAGCCACGCTCCCATGTTCCATGGACTGTGATTATGTTCATTGGTATGTTTAATGAAACACAATAAGCTCAGTATGATACAGCCATTTAAATTAAAGGCACTGATGTCAGCTTATACCTGGGTTTAAAGATACGCAATGGCCACAGAGGAGAGCAGTGGTGAGGCGTTTTGGTGTCTGTCCTATCTTCAGATTCACTATGTCACTGACAAGATGATAGACTGTGACAGAGCAGGACTCTCGGCACTCTGCATAATCCCAGCATGCAACCTCCCCAAAAGCACCTCCCATTCAGTCTTGTCTACAGGATGAAATCCCATTTACATAGTTGCTAATGCACCACAGAACAAAGGTCTATCCCACAAGACCCGATCTCACATGCACATCTGATTTAAAGAAACCCGGTCAACAATACAGTAAACGGGAGTGAATCCAGTCAACAGAGGAGCTCAAGGTTTGTTCCCACAATGCACTACAGCCACAATACATGGTGCTGTGTAAGCTGTAACTGGCTGAAAATAAAATGTTAACAAGTTCAATTTCCATTCAATCACTAACAGTGCTCTTGGAAATGTGTCATTCCAGAAGGGGAGCAAAATCATCTATATGGTAATTATGAAGATGAATCCAGCAGTAGCTTTCAGCAGCATGAAAGGTCAGCCCTAATAAAGAGAGTTTATCAGTCTCTGGTGCATAGTTCCTCTATTTTGCTTTTGAACAAGAACACTATTTTATTTTCTCATTTACAGGTGCCCGCATAATTCAGTACTTAAGGCAAATAAGACAAATTCAATTTTGAATGTGAGCAAAGGCTGTAAGTGCATTTAACAGCATAAAAAGCATTTCTCATCCTTTTCTCATGTGCACACATACATCGTCTTATATACAGTTCATCACTTTTTTTCCATTTATACTCTCCTGCTGCTCCATCCCAATACCATCACTCCGATTTTTTCCCCCCACTTTCGTTTTGGAGTCTGCTGCTCCTCCATGTGCCCCTCCCTTTAACTATTTCTCCTGGTGCACTGTGGGTATTTAAAAGTTGTTCAACATGATTTCATTTCATTTTGAGCGCTGCCTGAGAAAACAAAATTACAAAATCAATCACAGAGAAGGTCAGACTGAGACTTCATTACAAGAACTGCATGCTTGTGTGAGTATCTTTCATGTCTGACTGACCCAATATGTCACCCCAGTATTCTGGTAAAAAACACAGAACGGGGGGGGAAGAAAGGCACTTTCTGAAATTGATGTACAACTGATGTCAATGCCACTCCGCTTGGAAGAGAGATAACGTAAAGGTGTGTAAAAAAAAAAAAAAAGGTTTCTGCAACATTGGTCAAATTTTCTATTTTCTGTACCACAGAGATGTACCATTCTGTGAGTCTGCAAGACCAGATGATTATCTAGACTGACAACCTACCAGGGATTACATTTTTAATAAAAATGGAAAAGAAAAAAAAAAAAAGTTAAACGACAAACTAGTTTAAAATCCTAAATGATCGTGAGTTCTGCTGCCGCAATAAAGAAAAAGAAACAAAAAAAGCAGATATTCAATGATATTCACATCTGCAGAAAGGCTGCAGAAATCTCGCATCCAGGAACCCCGTTCACATCAACAGTAGTTACGAAGGCATTACGACAACAATTCATTTTTTCATAATTGTACAACTTCTGACTTTAGCCAGCTGCATTCATTTTATAATGCATATAATGTACTAAAGGTTTTCTTTGAGACTGCTTAGATAGGTTTGCATCAACAGGATGGACTATTTGTAACATATCTTTCGCGAGATGTCACTCTATCCATTCTCCTCCCCAGAAAGAGTGGGGGAGAAACACAGCCACGGCATAACATTCAGGTATGCTTCATAAACCATTACAGAGTAACCATGGCTTTCAGAAATGTGTGTTTTGACATCAAGCAAAGCCTGAAGGGGACTGGAGATAAAGCGAAAGTGACGGGTTTACCTTCAATAGAATTTGGCACAACTGAAACCAAATGAGAAATCTGGTCTGTATGAGATGGGATGGGAGGCATGCTGGGAAACAAAAATGAAAGTCAGGAGCTTGTTAGGCTGGCAGATTAAATAAATAACGGCTGCAGATCCCAGGCATGCAGGAGATTTCTGAAGCAGAAGGCATCTGTGGCCTATTTTAAAGATACACATGGAGTGTAACGCTTGGCAATTCGAATGACAATTAGGGTGTCTAAATGTAATAGCAGCACGGTCTGTAAATTCCACTATACTGCATACAATAATTAATGACACAAACACTACGTTGCGAACAACTGAATGAGAATTTAAATTTAATGAGATTTTTTTTTTTAACTGCTGGGTAACATAAAAAGCAAGTACAGAAAAAGGTTTATTTATTTATTAATCAAAGCCATTTACTTATATAAATGCATTGCACCACATATATTTTTAGATGAAGATATGATTAGTTGATGGGGGAAAAAACCCAGTGTCCCGAAAGCAGAAACTCGCCTCTGTTTTGTCCACATTACATCCACTCGTGTTCCCAAACCGCAAACCAAACATGTGATGTTTAAGGGGGATGACAGCAGAAAATTAAATCTATAATCTTTTATGAAGTTATGAGAACAGCCCAAATTATAATGGTTCCATTTCCTCCAGATGTGGGAAACTTAACTGACCGTGAAATTAAAATTCTTTGGGCAAAAGGCTTGAAGCTTTATTACGCAGTGCAGATGTTTTAAGCGCAGTGATTATTGGCCAAGCCAGCAAAAGAGAGAGAAAAAGCAATAATCCTGCATACTGGGATGCAAATGAAAAATACCTTATATGTTAGTGCAGCGTTATTCCACGGATAAACATTTTCAGTTAAATTTAAGGAGGAATAATCATTTTCACGTTTAATATTGAAATTCACTCCAAAATTTATGTACACATTCAAAAACCCACAGAAGTAAACCACGGGAAACAGAGACCATTGCAAACCTTACTCTACTGCAATTTCTCTTAATACGGTTGACCTTTCTGCATCAAGATATATCGTGGAGTCGGCATAAGAAATTAAATGAGAATTCTTTGGGAGTTTTTGGGTGTCTTACAAAAGGCGCAGATGACACCCGAAAGCCAGCAGGCAAAACACATGGTTTTGTGACTCATAAATGCATAAAAATATACATACAGTACTGATGTGGAGGACGCCAAACATGTTTACTGCCGCCTCCTTTGTGATATCTCGCAGTGATCTTTGCATCTTGTGTTTCTCATATATTTTCACTTCACTTTGTTCGCATGCTTGATTTGCTCGCCAAGGGGACCAAAAAAAAAATTGACGCAGTTTTTCCAGATTGCAGGGGGCCAGCGCCCATAACCCCCACCATGTGGTAGTTGACTGTAATATTACATTTATTTATATACTGCCTTTCTAATACCCATGGACATTTTACAGGGCCAAATAAAGAAACACATACAAAGCAGTGATACATACACTGCACATTGTAAACATCACCAAAACAAAACCAAACGAAGAAAGAAACAGAGGAAACAATATCTCAAAATAACGTTTAAATAAACATAGTAACCCAAAAGGCAGAGATTAGGAGGCAGCACCCCAAACAACCCACGGAGGTAGGTCTAAACCCACATGACCTAAGCACATGGCCTGGTGTAACAGCAGAGGAACTTTCAGATACATGGGGGCTAGACCGTGAAGAGTGTGAAGGTAATCAATGTGAAATTAACCTAGTAAGAAAGGGGCAAGTGATATGAGCAGAGTGTTTATTGTGCACGAAAATCTCTAAATGAACAGTGGTACATGGAGAATTTTGGAATTCACCAAACTTGCGAACTGTGAGGATTAAACAAGAAATCCACTAACATCCATCTATCCTTCCATTTTCTGAAACCATTTTGGGGGGGGGGGGGAGGGGGGGCCTGGAGCCTATCCCAGGCAGCATGAGCCACAAGGCTGGAGCACACCCAGCACAGGATGCTATGATTTCACGGTTGTCAAAATCATTTTCTGTATTACCATGTACAGGCATGAAGCAAGCACAAGCAGGGGTGCAGGAACCCGGGTTTGGGGGGGGGGGGGGGGGGGGGGGGTACCCCCATATATTTAATTTGGCTTCTTTCATCAACAAATTATACATTGGGCTTATTATGTTGTGCCCCACCCCCACTCCCCCATATCAAACTCTCCCCTGTGTCACTGAACTCCAGCAAAAGAGCAACACGGCGTATACGCGTCTATTTCCATCAGTGCATCAATTGATCAAATAACTGCGCCAAGAACATTAATGAAATCTTTGACGTGTTCAGCAGAAGTGCGGCTCAGCCGTTTCGGGTCCCTCGCACCTCCTCCTCCCTTTCGCGTTCAGTTAATCTATGTATGGGGTGGGGGCTCAGAAGAGGGGAAAATAGCAGTTGTCCCATCTTGGGTGACTGTGATTTAAGTCCTGGCCTTTCAGAAGCTAAACTGGGCACCAGAGGTTTGCTCTAGCCAATGAGAATTGAGCGAGCTGAAAGCAGCCAAACCAATGGCCACGGAGCTGCCTTGTATATAAGCCAAGGTGTGAGACCCCCAGAGCGGGCGACCCTCATTTTGGCTTTGGTGAACAGGATCTGATCCCAAGGGCTGTTACCACTAATCTTGTGCAGGTAAAGTCAGCGTCTTGCATCTTCTGGTATTGTCCAGGAAGCAGTAAGAAGTCAGTAGTGTGTGCTTGATAATTCTTAAAAGGAAGCGAATATATTCTTTATGACCTCAAGCAAGATTTATCTGGACATTATGATGAAAAGTTTGCGCTGTTTCCAGTAGCTCTCTCACTGTATGATTCATAATTCTGAATTATGTGGATGATAATGCTTCCCTAGTTATAAATCTGAACTTTTACTATTCAACTTGAAATTACACCCTGGTGGATATTTTCTTTTATGTATTCACGAGAAGATATTTTCTGATGTATTATAGAAGCGTTTCACATAAATGGTGCCAAGCTGAACTTGCATGAGGCAGGACCGAGGAGTTTATGCCAAATTCCGTAACAGGTGAAAGATGGAGACAACTGGAGAAATTTCACGCTGGTTCTTAAAATAGGAAAAGCAGAAGCAAATGCGGATGATAAAAAAGGCGGAAGCAGCACATGCTGGGCACGGCTGTACCATCCAGTAGAATGACAGGATGTCTTAGGTAGATACAACTGCTAAGTCAGTCAAAGTTACAATACATATCCATTGAGTTTGCTCCTTCTTTACCAGTATGACCCAGGTTGTCTGCTAACGGATTAGCTGATAAGTCAGTATGAAAACACGCACACACACACAAGGTGAGAGTGCCGAAAGACGCGGAACTTTTCAAAGGCCCGTAACTTCAACAAAGAACTACCAAATATTACTAAAAACAAATACAGACTAGACAAAAGTTTGAATATTCAAAAACTGTTGTTCATTTAAAATCATGCATGTGCCATTTGTAGCATGCAAATCCTATTTAAAATTAAAAAAAAAAATCACATTTTTTACTTCATTGTGGTCAGCTTATATAAACATGGCTGGAACTGATACAAACAGTGCTGGTCAGAATCAGCAAAGCAGACACAATGGAGAGGAAACTTGTCAGCTCCATTTGTTTAATAAGGGATTTCATGCCACTAAGTATAAATATGTGCTGAGGGTGGCGGGTGCTGTTAAAAATATCCTCTGCTGCTCAGAGCAGAGAATTCCTCCCTCGCTCTATTTTTAGTGGAAACACGAGCTGGTTAATGTAGGCCACAGCAAGGAGACTCACCGATAACAGACTTCCCTTGTCACATGAGCTTTGATACTAGCAGCTGTTCGCCGTAATATATTGTATAATATAATCCTTTTCCCCGTCCTGCAACGATATGCATTCCATCATATTGAATTCCATTTCTGCAAGAAGAAATGAATGATTCCATAAATTGCATTTAAAAAATGCCTTGTTGGTGTCTGCATTTTATACTGCGTAATTCTTCCATTTTGTCAAGTGCCATTTGACATTAGGGTGTCAGTGGGTGACAGTAGGGTGGCACTGTACTGTAGGTGGCGCTGTTTCTGTCACCTTCAGGGTTAGGGGATTTAATCTGGCTCTGCTGTTTGTGTGTGAAGTTTGAATGCCCTCCCTGTCTCGTGTGGGTTTCCTGAAGACTGCTTTAGTGAAGCGGTGACTGTGTTTCCCATAGTGCGAGTGCTGTGTGATCTGGTGGGCCTGTCACCCTGGTCTGGGTACATTCTGCCCCGTACCCTGTGCTGCCTGGAGTAGGCTCCAGGCCCCTGTCACCCTGCCGATGATGAACTGCTGGAAGACGAACGAGTGTAGATGTAATGGCTGCACCTGTTACATTTACCTATTATACGCTTGTGTTTTTCACTCGTCCACTGCACTCATGATTTGATCTGTCGGTTGTTTTGTTCACCATAATCTCATATGCCGCTTATCTGTTCCTTTTTATTGCAGACTGCTAGAAACGCAATCATGCCTTTCGGAAACACCCATAACAACTTCAAGTTGAACTTTTCCGTCGACGATGAGTACCCTGACCTTTCCAAGCACAACAACCACATGGCAAAGGCCTTGACGAAGGACATCTATGCCAAGCTGCGGGACAAGCAGACCCCTAGCGGTTTTACTCTGGATGACATCATTCAGACCGGAGTGGACAACCCTGGTACTCACAGATAACCAGCCATTATTGCATTAATAATACCTTAATACTTCTCCAGACAATTAATTCTGGAGTATACTACACAAGCCTGTAGTATATTGATAGTAATGATTGTGATTCAGTTGTAACTAAAACTTTGATACCAAACATTTCTGTTTTCTTTTTAAAGGGCACCCCTTCATCATGACCGTCGGCTGTGTTGCTGGGGATGAGGAGTCTTATGAAGTCTTCAAGGACTTGCTTGACCCCGTCATCTCCGACCGTCACGGCGGCTATAAGGCCACTGACAAGCACAAGACCGACCTGAACTTTGAGAACCTCAAGGTATGTGACTGATTCGACAATAGACAAGCATTTATTCCAAAATGTTTCAAATTATCAAGGGCCTTCCTTTGTAAAATGACTTTTGCAGTTGTTGTGTATAAAATCATAGTGATTTTCATCGTGTTTAATGCCTGTTGCTGATCAGGGTGGTGATGACCTTGACCCCAACTACGTTCTGAGCAGTCGTGTGCGTACTGGGCGCAGCATCAAGGGGTACACGCTCCCCCCCCACAACAGCCGTGGTGAGCGCAGGGCCGTGGAGAAGCTGGCCGTTGAGGGTAAGTACCAGGCAGGTAAAGAGTGTCTAGCACCCAAGAGAAATGTTCTAAACCAGACAACTTATAAAAATGACATCTTCTGAAACAGACAACCTTTAAATAAGGAGATGAGCATTGCTCTTTTCAAAATCGTAATTTTGCTCACTTACTCTTGTAGTGAGTTGAAGCAGCTCTTATTTTATCTTGAACAATAAAAATGTTTTGTCTACACGACCGCGCAGACGGCGTTATATACACGTCCTCATAGCCGTGTTCTTTCTCTAGCCCTGAACAGCCTGGACGGTGAGTTCAAGGGCAAATACTACCCCCTGAAAAACATGACTGATCAGGAACAGGATCAACTGATCGCCGACCACTTCCTGTTTGATAAGCCCGTCTCGCCCCTGCTGCTGGCGTCCGGCATGGCCCGTGACTGGCCTGACGCACGAGGCATCTGGTGAGAATTTCCATTGTGTTAACACACAGTAAAATTTTACATTCTGAAGACCAAAAACCAGGATCTTTCCAGATATTTGCAAAGCCTTTTCATACAATCAATTCATGTAATCATTGGGATACTTAATTGATGTTTCATATTCCTTCTCTGCTGGGCAGTATCTCAAGAATCTAATTAAAATATGTGCGATAAGTTACATGTTATCACAAGTACAATGTGTTGATTTTTTTTTCTCCTTAAAATAAGGCACAATGAGAACAAGACCTTCCTGGTCTGGGTGAATGAAGAGGACCATCTGCGCGTCATCTCCATGCAGAAAGGTGGCAACATGAAGGAGGTCTTCAGGCGATTCTGCGTTGGTCTGCAGAAGGTGAAAATTATTATGTAATTATTATGTAATCGTGTGGCAGTAGCTCTTTGTTATTTAATTTCATTTGCATTTATTCCTATTTAGCAGAAGCTCTTCTCAAAACCAATATGCAAGTGAGTAATTTGCAAATAGCAAATTACAAAGATACAAGGATTTGACTGGGCATTTGTGGAAACACAAAGGTTACAAAAAGTACATATTTAAATATGTACCTCAGTGAAAAGTTCAACTTCAGTACCATGTTCAAATGCAATACATGTGTATTTCATGAGACATAATTAAATATGTGCTACTATATTTTAATTCTAAATCTTATTCTGACTACTTACTTTTAATTTTTTTTATTCCCTTATTCTCTTAATATTTATTAGCCCAAGTTTCAGTATTATTTCTTGAGAAACCACACCAGTGCCGTTCCAGACAAAAGGCTTAGAAGAAGTAATGCTTCTGCTTTTGCTTCTTGCTGCTTCCGTCAGATTGAGGATGTCTTCAAGAAGCACAACCACGGCTTCATGTGGAACGAGCATCTGGGCTTCGTGCTGACCTGCCCCTCTAACCTGGGCACCGGGCTGCGCGGCGGCGTGCACGTCAAGCTGCCCAAGCTGAGCACACACGCCAAGTTCGACGAGATCCTCACCAGACTGCGCCTGCAGAAGCGCGGCACAGGTACGCTGGCCTGACTCACGGCACGCTGCACGTAAACAGGCAGCTGTTTCTGATTCTGACCTATGACGGTTGTTATAAAATTGGCATTTTGAAACTTGGGATGTGTCATATTGGAAAACGCCTGGAAACCACAGTGTTTGCATCATCGAGTTATTATTCCTGCTTTTGCTGACTTGTCGCTCTACGCCGATTCCCGCCAGGCGGCGTGGACACTGCCTCCGTGGGCGGCGTCTTCGACATCTCCAACGCTGACCGCCTGGGCTCCTCTGAAGTCGAGCAGGTCCAGCTGGTGGTTGATGGTGTGAAGCTGATGATTGAGATGGAAAAGAAGCTGGAGAAGGGAGAGGCCATCGATGGCATGATTCCTGCACAGAAGTGAAGAGGGAATTTGACTTTTTATACTGCCAGAGTGACTGAGCAGATCTTCCCTCATTTCTCCTGCTTTTCTGTTTCTTTTCTTTTTTCATTCACAGTGTTTTTACATGATTCCTGTACAGTTGGTAACATCCTGGGATCAAGACCAGACGCACCTGTTTCATTTCAATTGGAAAATTTCTGAAATTGTAATTAAATAAATGGCCCCATTAAAATATATATTCTTGTACTCAGTTTTCTTAAGGGCAGTTTGAATTGCATGGCAGTGTGTGGAGCTAAAATTATCAATTCATATTTATTCAAGTATCTGAAGAAACTGAAAACTAATGGGTCAAAATAAGTTGAATATGCACTAAATATTCTGCATTTAATATTTAAACAGAAATGTCAACATTTGCAGCTTGTGCACAAGTTTAGCAAAACTTTTTAACTTTTTAACTTTTATTCAACAAATTCAATCAAATTAGTTAAAACAATTAAATGTAGCTTGGCAACATAGCATATAGTACAGTACATGCTGTAGCTTGGCAACATAGTATACAGTACATGCTGTATCTTGGCAACATAGCATACAGTACATGCTGTAGCTTGGCAACATAGCATGTAGTACATGCTGTAGCTCCGTAACATAACATATAGTACATGCTTAACGTCAGATGTTTTAACTTGCAGGTTTTTAACACACACACAATCTGTATCTTTGTGGGGACTCTCCATTCACTTCTATGGGGAAAGCCCTAATCCCAGAAATGACAACCTTAATCCCTACCCAGCTCTAACCTTAACCATAAGTAACCAAATTAATACTATTTGGCTATTTTAGTTTTTTGATTGTATTCATGGATTTTTACAAAAGTGAGTGTCATCTTGTGGGGACCAAAAATATTGTCCCCACAATATCAAAATAAAAGACTTTTATCACAATGTGGGGCATTCATAGGGACAATGTAATACTGTATATACGTAACCACCCCCCCCCCCCCCCCCCCCCCCCCCCACCCCCCCCCAACCCCCCCAAACAACAAACACAAAAAAAAAAAAAGACAAAACATAAAAATATTAAAGAGCG
>JAODKE010000020.1:991554-1039522 GCA_026779605.1 Mormyrus hasselquistii
ACAAGCACAAACAATGCCCCCTCGTCCCTCCCTTCTCGCTCTCCCGTTGGGGGGGCGGGGGGGGGGGGGGGGGGGGGGGGGCGTCTGGAGCCTATCCCAGACGCTATGAGTGCAAGGCATGGAACAGCCCAGGATGGGGCACCAACCATCACACGGCACACTCACTCACCATTTACTCCTATGGGCAATTTGGCAACTCCAATTAATCTCAGCATATTTTCTGACTGTGGGGAGAAACTGCAGTACCTGGAGGAAACCTCACAACAACACGGGGGGCACACGCACCACCCCACACCAACAAACAGAACTTCCATATCAATTGCAAAAAAAGAACTGTAATTCCACCACTGATTCAGGTCATGAATAGAGGACATACAGGGGGGGGGAATGGCAGGGCAGTAATAAATGCAGTGTTTCTTATTATAAGAGGGCCCAAAACTGAACTCTGGGGAACACCTTATGTACAGAAACAGTAGCAGATTGTGTTTCTGAAGTAAAATAAAGTGTTTTCTCTCAGTGTGGTAAGAAGCAAACCAGGCGACAGTAGTGTCCATAATATCAGTAGTTTAGAAGCAGGTAAGAATGATACCATGGCTAACTGCATGGGACACAGGGCCAAGAACAAGGAGAAGGATGTTGTGGGTCCCAGAAATCTGACTCTAATGAGAGTTTTCCCAGTGCTACGAAGGGAGCAAAAACTCACTTGGGAAGGTCTGTAAAGATTACAGGAAGATAAATTGGTCTCTGGCTGGAAGCAACAACCTTTTTAAAATATTAAGCTAAAGAAAGGAGATCAGAATCTTACTACAGCTTATTCTGTTAACCATAATTTTATATGTACTGTATAATGTACACACAGATGCATACACACATACACTGTATACACACACGTCGCTGGATATACAGAATATAGTTGTACATTTAAAAAAAAAAAAAAAAGAAATACACACATGCACACACACATGCACACACACACACACACACACACACACACACACACACACACACACACACACACACACACACAGAGTATACAGTGGTTTGACAGTTATCACGCGTAATACTCCAGGGGAAAAACTCATATGCTATAGTCCTCATCTCATAGTGATTTGCTGCACTGCCTGTTTCAGCCATGCCTATACCTTTGAACAGAGATAGCTATTCCACTTTCCACACGAACTGCATTAAGACGAGGCCGTCTGTTACATCCATATCTGCTGTATTGAAGTAAGTGCAGTGAAACACAAGGCCTATATTCACAACAAAGCCCCACATATAGATACTGTGGGCACCCCGCCTATGCTGTTTATACCAAAGCCTATGGCTCTGAACACTGTATGTATAGAATGCACCTATTGTGTCAATGTAACAATAAAACCGGGGAGGCTTTTCTCAGCATTGCACTATATGGCTCTCCATTCAAACACAGAGCTGCGCAGGCAAAAATGGTAACACTACTGTCAGCACTACAAAAGACTTCTAGAAGCACCATAGATACAGAAATATATACGCACACGCAAGCATTTGTGTATGCATATTATGCATATGATATATGCGTATTACACGCTGGTGTCTGTTGAATCTTATATTTTCAGATATGTTTCAAACGCGTGCAGAGATTTTCCATTTAAACAAATATATGAGTATCCATTGAGGTCTGGGTTATGTTTCTGGAAATGAGGATGTAAGTCAATCTTGGTGTATCTAGATCGTTAAAGGGGAGAGGTCAGATATACTGTATCACGCCTGATACAATAACACAAGCACTTAACTAAACCTCTGTAGCGGCATGGTTCTTACTGCATGCCACACACAGGGAAAAGAAAAAAACACCCGCTAATGTCCATAACGTCTGCTTTTATTAAGGCTCTTAAGGAACATCAGATGTTAGTATCAGACGTCATTGTATGACTGTATGCATATGTAAAACTATATAGATATATACGCAAACTCCGATAACTTGGACTGAACAAAACAAGAATCTACACCACGATAAAAATCCAGAAAAAATATGAGTTAAAACTTAATATTCTGTTTATTTTCATAATACAATGCCACAAATATCAGGATCTCACCCCTGCATTAATCTAAACTAAGTATAACCATTAAAAACTCATCCCCATGAGAACGTGCACCCAAACACACTTGAGGTAGCCACCACATTGTCCCAGGACTCACCCCCGGCAGAACGTTATTGTGGACTGTTCCATCAGGCTCCATCAGGCTGCGAGAGATGGTGATGTAGGGCAATTCCAAACTCTGAGGGGGGAACTGGGGAGTGAACTGCCCTCCCTGCGAGTGGGGGGCGTCCAGCGTGCCTGGGAAGGTTGTGTCCCCCTCGGATGCACCGAAGACCGGCTCCGTCTCAGGAGGGGGGGTGATGGGCGGGATCTCAAACTCCTCATCGCCTAGGCTGGGCGTGTGGAAGGTTTGCTACAGGAAAGATGAGAATTCAAAGTAAGATTTCCATTTGAACTGCAGCTGTAACAGTGGATCCAGTATTACTCTGATTAAATTTAGCCATATTTGTCCCCCCCCCCCCAAAAGTTTACAGACCGAAAATAGAGTTCACCAAATAAAGTCTAAATTATAAGAAAAATATTTAAAATAACCCAAACCCTTCCTTCCACCAGAAAACCACCCAGCCATCTCTGGAAAAAAATGAAAAACATTTGGCTACTGCTGACGTGTATTTGGGAGAGAACTGGAGAAAATACATGTCACAGTGAGATTGCTTTGAATGATATTTCCAGAGCTTATTAACCCTGACCAGAAGTGTTTCCCTTTGTTCGCTTTGCTCCTGCCCTTAAATCTGCCCATCAGCCAGCTTAATCTCTCCGCCTTGGAATTAAAGCTTTCGGTCACAGTTAAATTGCTTTTATTTTGTCACTTTGTGATGGAATTTCTCACCTTCCCCGATCAAGTCTACAGTCTGCAGATTCACAGCGGGCCTCGGACCGATCCCCTAGGAAAGCCGAGACCCCTTCCACAGCTGTATAAACACTAAGGCCTCGAACGCCACCCCCAGACTAACTCTGATATGCAGCTACACAGAAGCTGTTTGCTTTCACGAGACGGGATCTCTGTTCGGTCGTCAATCTGCTTCTAACGTGTTGGGTCCCATATGACTGAAATTAAATTTAGCTGGTCCTTCAGCGGTAGCTCTTGCTTCCTGCTCTTTGCCGTCGACCCTTCAGTCTGCAGGTGTTTAAGAAGAGCAAGTAGCTGCAGAAATGCAGTAAAACATCTGAAATTACGGCACTTTGACGCAGCCTGCGCTGCTTTACAGCGCTGACATTGGCCAGTGGATTCACTTCCAAACTCTGAAAGTCACAAGTCAGATAAGCATCAATGAGATGTGCCTGCACAGGCAAATAATAGCATCTTCCCTCTCTCTTTGGTTTAGTAACTACGTCCACCCTTCTAGCAATTTCTTTCACGGCTATCAAATTGGTTTTCCATCCCGAAATGACAATTCTGCTCTCCCCCTCCCCCCACTGGCTTGGCGTGTGAGGAATGACGGCACTCCTGTTCCTGAAAACACAACTACGCAGCCTCCCTTCTTAACGATCCTCGCGAGGTGAAAATGTCAAGGTCCTAACACATTTTTAAGAGTTGGGCTTCAGTCATGGAAACCACAGTGAACTCCTCTCAATGTGACAGGGTTATCAGCAAAAATGTAGTAAGAACGCTATATGCAAAATGTTCATATTTCGAGCCATTATTTTCATGGTGATGGGCATACAACTTTCATGAAATTTTACAGGTCAAGAATATTTTTTGAATTATTCCAATAAAGTGGCATTGAATGTATATCCTGAAATGATTCTCAAATGTGCAATTTCACGGACTATTGTGCAAATTACTTCACACTTTGATACTGCATGCTAAGACAGTACATTGTACAGTAGTCAAACCTTTATAAAGGATATATCACATAATTCAAGTGACCTGGGTCAGAATCAGAGAATACTCAGACATCATTAAGTGGAAACTATGCTTAAATCGAAACACTATCGAAACAAATACTCAATGAGCCGACATACAATATAGACCAACATAAGTGTTAGACCCATATATGAAGGGTACAGACCAGGCTGAGGTAAGAATCTGCTTGGGCACAAAACATACCCACTGTCATTTTTGACACTGTGGTATCCTGGGGCCTGCTGTCACATGGCCCGATAGAGTCCACTTCACACCACACTAAACTTTACAGTCTCTTCACACGAAACTAGCCTAATTTTGGACTGGAAGGGACTTATGAGTCTCTGATCCCAGATTAAGAGATGCAAAATCCACTTTATTCACGTCAGCCGCCTGATTATCCATTTAAATTGTTCTGAAAGCTCAGCAAAGCTCAGTAGCCACCTAGGGACTGAGGATGGAGGGGGGAGAGCTGTCCGTTTAAGAGTACGGATTCCACTGACCAGTCACACATCATCACACAATTCATTTAAGAGAGGCTGCTCCCAGAATGCACTGGGCCACCCCTAACCCTAACCACTATGTTTATGACATCTGTGTTTGTTTGAATGGGGAAATGGTATGGAAATGGGCCCGAGAAATGGAGAGAGAGGAACGTGGGTTGGGGCTGGGGAGACTTAGAGGAGTTTCAGGTGTAATTGCATAACAGCTTTAAAATTATACTCCGCTTCATCGCTGTCTGGCAGCGCTTTTATATCAGGTAAACTTTACAACAGTGAAAGTATACTTTCAGAGATTCTTTAATTTATTGGAAACTTCTTCAAAGTTCAGCTTAGCTGACAAACTAAATTAATTTCATTATGATTTTATGATTAAGCTGAGTGACACATGTGATACCTGTGTGAAACCAAAACTAAAATCTACCATTTTCCTCTCTTGGAAAGCAATAAAGGAGACTTTCATTACATAAGCAGGCCGAGGCTGTCATGTGACTCTGTCATGTGACGCTGCCAAAACGCCAAGTAATTACACACCAGCCTTCCAAAATGATCTGCTACTTATAAGCTATAAAGCAGTTTCCTTTTTCCTTCCTGAATGCGACTCCAAACCCCATCATAAACTATGCGGTTTCCTTTTGAGCTCTTCTGGTGGAGGCCATCTTGTCTCACTCCCCATCTAAGAATCCACACTTTAAAAACATCCAGGCTTGATTAGCAGGCTGAAAGATCAATGATTGAAAAAACCACAGCTGATATAAAAGGTAACTGAATTTGCAGCCTCCATTAAATATTAATTGACATCGGCATTTCAGTCAGACTCCCTGTGACACTGACCAAGCAGATAGAAGAGAGAGGGGGATGGATGGATAGATGGATGGATGGATGGATAAGCGATTGGATGAATGGATGGACGGATAGATTGATGAGCAGATAGAAAATGGATGGATGGATGGATGGAAGGAAGGATGAAACAGTACCTGTCAGCAATAATTAATAAAAAATGTATGTTGAAGTGCTTTGCTATTAAATAGATGCATCAGGTTTGTGAATGGCTCTCGTCTACTGCCCCTCCCCCCTACACCCCTGACTCTGTTGACACAATCTACAACAATGTGTAAAGAGCCACAGTCACAGAGTACAGAACTAGTTGGTTGAAACAAAATCCTGGTTTGGATTTTTACTTTCTGGACCTGAAATGTCCACTTCTGCTTACAGTAAGCATCTTTGTATTTGAGATCTGTATTTTGTGTTTGTATGTATTTATGCTTTCCAGAGGCCAGAAGGACACAGAGTAAGATTTTCGTCACATTGTGAAGCTATAACTGTTTACTCTGCATATGACCATAAACTTTTGAATCCGGCGTAAAAGTACATCTAGCACCTAGTGTCATAATAAACCCCTAATGAGAGACCAGTGTAGGTCTCACAGTCAACCCTACAATTACACCCTCTGCCTGGGCTCGACACTCAGAGGATTAATACGGCCTGTGGTATAGAGGAAAAAAAAAAGCATCTACTAAGAAATCACATGACTGCTTTTAGAGAACCGCATTTTTAAATGTCTCTTCAGTTTATGTAACAAGCAACACTGACACATAACCAAAAATCCTGCTTAAAATAAAGCAAAAAAAAAAAAAAAAGAGAGAGGAACATGTGGTTGCCGGCTCCGCTGCCAGCTCCTGAAATGCGCGCTGCAGCGGCGAGCCATCTGCACCACAACACCGGCAACATTTGCTCCTTTTGATAAAATGCAAATCTGCGAGGCTGGTGTATGAACTCCCAACAGCCTGCAGCCTGACACACCGCGTTTCCACAGCTGGGATTAAACCGTTTCTGAACAGCTGCTGTTGCCTCTGCCGGCTGGCCGGCCAAGCTCTGCCCAAACTCGGATTCCTACGTGTAAGTCTTTTTGGGGAGGGGGGAGGGGGGGTTCAGCTGAATGAAATGGAGAGAGGGGCTCCTGACGCAGCACGTCTCTGTCATGCGGCACCCTCCATCTCTCGCCTCACGCTCGCCGGCCGAGCTTTGTAATAGTCGACTTCTCTCGTGATCCCCGACTCGGCCGACATCCATGCAAATAAGCTGCATGCGAACGATCATCCTTCTCGGGCGGGATTCGCACCGTGGGGGCCGAGGTGCCCGAGATCCGTTACACCTCATTTAGGCCCCCCAATTCCTAACCGAGCTTCGCTGAGCCCAGTCACACATCCCTATCCTTCCCGTCGCTCTCGGTGGCGCGGAAGGAGGCCTTAGCATCCGGGGTCAGGCGGCTGGTTCGGGTTCGTTTCAGGAACGTGTGATCAGGAGGGGCTGATAGCATCGTTAGCTATCCGGGGGGACGGATAGAGGCTCCTTAATGATACGCAGCCCTACTCCATGCACAGATTAGCGGTCCAACCTGCAATGATGTAACTCAACAGTAATGATGCAACATCATTCTTCGCCAATAATCGAGTTGTCGAGTTATCGTGTGTCGTGTCGCGCCCAATATCCCTAATACAGCCTAGTCGTAGATGTACCTTCATGGGAGAAAAATTTAGGTGTGGGGGGGGGGTATATTTTCAAAGGGGACAGTTTTGCTCATTTTTCCCCCCGATGGGGAAAGGCATCCACACGCCACGAGGCCTGTCCTTAGCCCAAACCCCATCTGCCTGTTCTTACAGCAAACATCCCAATATATTACCCTACTACATCTGCATGATAATCATCATCAGCACATACCCAGAATTAGCCTCCCTTGCCTTTAGCTGCAGCATGGTCTCCTAAAATAATATCGAAATTGCACAAAAACTGCAAAGACTGCAAAATGCAAATGACCTATATTCTCATCAAACAGTTGAATAAAATAAATCTCCGTTGTGGTTTGGAGCGTTACAGTGGAAGATTTTCTGCGTTGCCCCCCCCCACCCCCTTAAACAGCTGTTACAGCCTCCCTCCCTCGCTGCCCCAGCACCACCGGGCATGCGTGGCCAGCTGATGGACAGCTTGATGGACTGTGTAATGGAGAAGTCTTTCTACGTCTAATTAAACCGCCCTTTCTTACGCTGCACTTCATAGAAAGGAAGAAGACATTGAAAGCTGGGAATCGACCTCATTTGTCTTGCATGCATCCCTGCCCAGAGCATAAAAGGACCAAATGGGAAGATGGAGAGAGTGTGTGGGCATTGGGGAAAGGGTACTTACATCACCAGCTGCTAGGAGCACGCCGTTCGCCTCTGCCATGTTCATGTAGCCGTTATTGTTCCCAAACTGCTGGGAGGGGGAAAAAAAATAGCCTTATATTAGTGTGCTTTAGAATCTACCTTTACCACAATATGAGATCGCACCATGTGAAGATCCAATATATTAAGTGCATTGAAAGCTTAAAGTCATTGTAAATCCAGCCAGGCTAGCTGGGTCAAGAAGGTCCAATCCAATCGGTCTGTTCTGATGTTGGATTAACCTCGCGGCGTCCTTGAGTGCAAGTGCTGTTATATTACTCTGTTACTGCAAAGAAAAAAAATAATAAACGCGCATAGGCAGTTTAACAGAAGCAACAGAGAAAGAGGGCTGGCTATTCAACGCATCGGGAGCGACAATTAATGGCACGTTTGCATCACAAAGCGAAGTAATGAGACGCAACACAAATTCATTAACTTTCAGACGCCCGAGAGGGAGGCTGCGGCCGTCACTCGAAATGAGAGAACAATGTTTGTCTTGATTCCTGTCAGAAAGTACAAAAGTACTGCAGGAGCCTGGACGACTAGCTAATCTATCCCTTGGGGCGGAGTAGGGAAGACCTCTCCTTTCTTCCGAGACGAGTCCACTGACAGGTATTAGCAAAAGGACACGAAATGAAGAATCGCCAGCAGCATCCCGAGTCGGAAATTTTACGCGTTTTTGTGCGAACTCACACAGCTGCGACGCACACTCAAGAAAACGGGAACGCTTCTGTTTTTCATCTACAAGGGGCCTTCGCGGAGAAATGCGATCAGACACCATTACGCTAAAGCTGACATGTACGATTTGACATATCATTATAAATGTAAATCTAGGGTTCTGCCCCAAACCGCAGCATAAGTGTCACATGGATGCTGTGGGGGGGTTAATAATCTGTGGCATAATCAGGACAATTATTTGTTACATAAAATGTTTCTTTTTCCCTCAGTTCAAAAGCCTTTCAGTAAATCAGGGGGAAAAAAAAAAAAAAAAAAACACAGCCAATCAGCTGTGAATGGCATCCGCTAATTAGTATATTCCCCGAGGAAAGGGGAAAAAGTCAAGTAATAATAACAAAGCAAAAGAACAGTGCCTAAATCAAACCTTTGCTTTAAGTCCCTGCTTTAAAAAACCAGAAGTAATGTCTCACTGTGCGGGTTTTAAAAAAACCAGAAGTAATGTCTCACTGTGCGGGTTTTAAAAAAAACCAGAAGTAATGTCTCACTGTGCGGGTTTTAAAAAAAAACAGAAGTAATGTCTCACTGTGCGGGTTTTAAAAAAAAACCAGAAGTAATGTCTCACTGTACGAGTTTTAAACAGCACCGGCCTGCACATTCCTCTCAAAATTTAACACTGGGGGAGCACCATGTACACTGTAACACACTCTGGGCCTAATTAACCTGGCAGAGACCTGTCTGTGGGACACGGGCCTGTGCTTTTCTTCTTCACCGCTGAAATGAAGCTGGGCCACTAAAATCAATCTTCTGTATTAAATCACAGAAGGGTGATCTGTGAAAGTAGCGCCTGGTAATACTCCCACTATGCCTATTTTTAGGCTAAGAATGAGACCAGAGGATACAGTAAACAATACTCTGCCTGGAAGGCACTGGAGAATCCTGACATGGGGAGGGGCTTATATTCTAAATTTTTAATCTCTTAATATCTTTGCAGCCAAATGCAAACAGCCCATAAGGATACACTCTTTAAGCATTAGGAAGGTAAGATTGGTGCTACATGAATGAGTGAGGGAAGATATATAGAAACACACAAACGGAATATAGACAGAGAAGCTGTATCGATTCAGCTGTTGTCAAATTGATGCATTGGCACATTAGTCTTGATGATATGGCTTAAATAACATGGAAGAACGAACTGCTAACAAAGAAATACTAAACCACTAAACTAATATTAAAGTGTGGTTTGAGTAGCTTGCAGACAGCTGGTCTTTATTTTTAGAGCAGTTCAGTTCATTCTGTGAATGCGTTTTGTGTCCGCGTTCAAGGGCCGCCCAACTGAGCCAAATGCCAAACGAAATTAAGAGTGATTGGAGGATCTGCATTGCTGACAGAGGGGTCTATACAGAATTGGGTCATCCCACACAATGGGCGCTCTATAATTAAAAAGATGAGGAATTGATGACGGCTGCTTTAGGTCAATTAGCGCAAACAAAGCAGTATTTCCATGGAAAGTGTTTCAGGAACCAGAGAAGGTAATGTGATTGGATCTGGGAAGACAGACAGATAGAAAAAGATAGCAAAACAAATGAATGCAGCTCAACCTGAATTCAACTGAAATGATTCATCAGCCATGAAAATGCGTAGTCAGACCATGGACATTTCCAGAACAGTCCACGGTTTGACTTTACCATTAACAGCTACAGAATATCTACATGTGAAGCGCACATATCGAACATTCAGAAATATCCCAAAAAGAGAAATGACAAAGATTAACAATTTTGGATAAATCTGCGTTAAGTTTTATGTCTGGCAACCAGGTTGGCTAAATGCCTCACAGCTGCCAAAAGACTTGCTGGTTTTATAATTAGATGGAATTATGATATAATCATATCACTTGGGGGAGCAGTTACTCAAATGAATTTTTTTTTTATTTTAAATTAAACTGGTGATCATGCATCTGCAAACAAATATGAAAGATAATGAGAATCTGCACATTGAGCTCCAGAATCATATTTCTGCAAGTATAATTCTTAGGCACAGTATCCAGGAAGAAATTCTTTAACAATGCAGACATGCAATATTGGCTCACACAAACGGCTGATAAAGTGGTCCTCTCATTCACATGTCCACCGTACAATAGTGATATGCAGCAATCCTATGCTACAAAAAAAAAAAATCACTAGCATTAACATTGTCGAATGCATTAAGATATAATCACCTGGACCTACCTCTGTTAATGTACAGCTAATTCTCTCCGAGCCCCCGAAACACCAGTGCATCTTCTATGCTACTCTTGCCTTTTGAAAATTCTTTAATCTTTTAACTTGAAGTTTATCGGAATCTTATTTTTTATACTACTATACTATCTCAGTTATATAATCCTGAAAAGTTCTTATATTTGGGGCATCAAAACACACAATACTTGTTCCAACAGGCAAGTTCCCAAAAAAAAGACATCTGGCATTCTTCTGAAAGAAGACAGGACATGCTTTGATAAGGTACAATATCAACAAGCTACATTTTGCAGCCGATTGCTGATATGAATCTAGCCGATATAGACAAAAGCCCTCAACCTGGCAGCAAGGTACAGATTGTCAGAAAAACACCACCAATCTTGTTTGTATTCACTGATTATGAGATTGTTACTATTTACAAAAACAGTACAATGCCTCTGCCATTCTCCCAAAAGATCGCCATGTTTCTGTCACTCTTATCATTGTGTCTCTTTTCACAAACGCGCAGTGAAATCTCTTCAATCAATAGAGGAAACAAGGCAAGACAAACAGGACTTAGGTCCTCTTCACCATCTGCTGCTCTGATGAAGAAGTCTCACAGCTACCTTTCTATTTCCATGGCACCTGAAGCCAAAAGATACAGTCAATTACAACCCAATTCATGTTATACATTCAGGGCAGCTGCTCTGACAAGATCATTTAAACTCAGCTGGAAAACACACATTTACCACATAGGCTTGCTTTTGTGTTTGCAACTTGGATTTTAATGGTTTCTTATACGTATTCTTTAACAAATAAAGCTAGCGAATATTCTTTAAGGCTTACTGTCTTATAAGCGGATGCAAAAAGAAGTTTATGTTCAAGTCAACCCTGATCTTCTTTATGAAACAAGCTTGATTGAGTCTGTGTACTGCAGCTCAGCTCCATGTTATGTGGGCCGCAGCTATGATGCCCTGTCTCCCTCATTCAGAGGGCCCTGCTTAATGTCCTGGTAGGATATCTAAATGGCAATTAAAAGAACACCTGCGTCTTCAGGTGCTCGTGGTAATTAATACCCTCCACACAAGGCCTTCGCTTACCATTCCACCTGCTGACATTCAAATGCAAAATCATGCATGCCAAAATGCCATTTCCAACATATGGAGTGTAAACAAGTTTTAGTGAATGAGATCTGAAGTAACATGATTATAAAGTGTAATTTATCCGCAGAAACATTTTCTTCCCTTCCTTAAAACAACCCCTCCATCCTTTCCCAAAAGTCACAACAAACCACTTCCACCCTTCGATGACATCACCATTTTCATTCTGGGGATATTTCCCTCTTTTAAACTGGAGGGGAGAGGGGGGCAATGTTAATAAGATTCTGTAATATACCTTACATCTGACCTCCAGCACTAAGATGGGTAATTGTTAATATCATTATTTGCATTTGTGCCAGGAATTCTGAAGATGAAGACTTCTGAATGTGACGGCAATACAAATTTCATGCAATAAAAACCAGTGATGCTTAGCAGTTGAATCTAGTCGCGCAATGATGCAAACCAGGCTCTATGGACAGATAATGCATTATTTACTACAGCATGTCCATTTTACCAGCATGTCCATCACTCTAAGATCATTTACATATACGTAAATATTTCAACGTTAGCCTTTCTAACAGCAGCAGAATTCTGAAGATGCCATTTCTCATCTTAATTAATGATTTCATGAGTAAGGTTTTAAGATGGCGCAGAAGCTTGGATGAAATATAATCAATGACAGACTGAAGCTTGGGATACCAGAATGCATACAGACAGACAGACAGACAGACAGACAGAATAATAAAAGACCCACAGATAACTGGGTCAGACTGCTTTGTTCAGCAGTAATGTTGCACTCAAAGCGACCACTTCAAAGAGTTCTCCCGAGTACATTAAGCACAAGGGAACTTAGATCAGAGAAGAGGAAAAATTTCCAAGGAAAATGAAAATTTTCCGTTTGAAAAATAAGGAACTTAATGCAAAAGCACTCAAAAGTGCCATACGCTTCTTTGCCAGATGGGTGTGTCTGCAGTGAGCTGCTCATAGTCGTTCCTTTCGGCCGCTTCCTGCTTTGTTGGCCTGCCTTTTACAGTCAACTGTATTTTAATGCCCCAACGGGCTCATTGACATCATAAGAAACCACCATCCCTCCTAAGCCCCTCCCCCTCCTGTTTAGTTAATGGCTTATGTTCTGTGAACATTTTATATTGCTTATGTAGCCAAGACATTTTAATGGGCAAATGGAGATCCAAGCAGAGAGGTAAATGGTACAGCTGACAAGGGAGCGACGAATGGTAGCTAGCCATCAGTAATCCACGTTTTCTGTTGACTGAGTAACCACCTCATGAAAGATGAAACAACGGCAGTACTGCAGATCAATAATAAAACAGATTAGGAGAATGACTTCTGGGAATAGGTGCTTCGAGTTCTTCATGTAGAGAACCCCAACGGGTCAAACTGCAGCTTGCGGTTTGGCTCGTGGGGAAGGAACGACCAAGTGTCATTTGAAGTTTGTCTTCTCGTAGACAGCGGGTTTGGCTGTGTGTGGATGGCTGAGGGTCCTGTGTAAATACAGTAGCTGTGAGAAAGTTCCTTCTAGTCCTTATTTCTTACCATTGGCTGGGTTCAGACAAACTCCCCACACACCTCAACTCAGATATACTAGCAGTTTAATTCTGTACTGTGAAGATACTCCTGCATGATAAACTCTCATTCTTTCTCTCCTTCGGCTAGACAGAATTTTCAGCTCGTTGCCGTTCCTTTATGGCTTTTAAGATTTGTGTCATTTCTCTTTAGGGCACCCAAACCATACCTATGTGCTACTGAAAACTCCGAAATTTAACAGGCGCTGTATAACAACTAAACATTTGATTCCGAGATGGGAAGCACACCACCTAAGATTAGAAATTCCTATGATGCACATTTAAAGTTTAATAAATAAAATTAGTCGTGTTCATGGCACAAAACTGCTCAATTCTTTAAGTTACATTTAAGTTCATGATGCTTTCAGAGGCTTTGAACAGAATCAAGCCAAGCTATATTTCAGAATCACCATCCAACGGAGTTCAGCTACATTGTTCTGGGGACACTTTAAGCAGCAGCCTGACAAAGACCCTTTATTTAGAAATATCAGTGCATTTACTGCAAACCTATATTTAATTTGACAGATGGAGAAGGGCTAAGCTACGGGTTAAATGCGGCCTGTTTGAGGTTTGCTGAACACAGCTCTCTTTCATCTCCATTACACACATTACTCAACTCCCAGAACCCTACCTGGGTTAGTGCACACATTCGAGCAAAATCCAACATAACCATTTATAAAGCATGTGGCCTCCCCGAGATCACCTTGGATTTTTTGCCATGTTTCAATTTAAAAATTGATTTTATTATGGTAACAACAGACCATTACCAAAGGGAGTGGTACAGTTACATGTATAAAAACAAAATGTCCATTTCTAAATCATCATTAAACTGCAACAGACAAAATCTCTACGAGTAATACAGTTGAAACAGAAAGCTGAAATTGTTCTGTTATTTTTTTGGTCATATTCCATTTCATGGCGTCAATATTTTTATGAAAATTCAGAACCTGTTATTTTCGAAAAAATTTATTTCACTTAACCGTCAACAAGAAACATGAAGCTTTTTTTTAAGCACAAGAGAATCAGGGTTCTGTATGGAAATACTCGTTTGCCAGCCTGTTTTAAACTGCGGGGTGGAAACAAATGTATCTGCCTACCACAAAAAAAAATAAAAAAAGGGCAATATGGAGGAGCAGAGGTTATTGTCCAATTTAAATCTTGGCTTCCTTCCCAGAACAGTACAAGACTCCAATTTGAGGCTGGGTTGCTGGGTGCTACTGACAGAGGTCCTTCTGCAAATACGATTGGGCACATCTCCAGAAATGTGTCTAGAAGCTGACAATCAACAAGTAGGCAAAGATTAACAGTATGACTGGAGCAAATTAGTCCAAATTATGAAAACATACGGCTGAGGATGCTCATTTTCCGCTTTGTTCAAACTCCAGCGAGAGAACGGTCCACTACAGACCTCCACCGTTTTTTTTTTTTTTAATTTGTAGCTCAGCTTCTTCATCAGAAACTTTTTCACAAACACAAATTTAAGAGCAAAGGGACCAAAACTAAACAAAAAAAACGCGGCTCTCTAGCAGAGACAAGCGGCTGTTTGAAGCTGCTATAATTAAAATGCCCTTCAATTTTCATGCCACATGACTCTCCCAAAGGAAACCAATAACCAAAACAAAGAGGGGTCAATTTAAAAAGCTTGGGTTTTTTTGTTTATTTACACCCAGAAGTCCAGCCTAAATAGTATTTAACCATGTTTTTTTCTCTAAAAGTAGAAAAAAATATTGCTATGAACCACCTGCACTTTTTTTAGACTTGGAAAAACCTTAGATGATGCATGAAGGACATATTGGCTGATCACTTTGCTATAGTCCATCAGCAATGAATAATGCAATAGCTCAGGTCTGGTGTAAGTATAGCTATAAAAATTTCTTTGACAATGACGTGTGTGGATATGCGCCTGTCTCTATAGGAGCAATTTTGTCATTCTTTTGATGGATCATTATCTCCGAAAAGCAAAACATGAAGACCTTCTGTAGAACAACATGCAACATTCCTCATACTTATGCTACAGCGTTCAGTTTGATACAAGTTGATCAAGTTTATTTGGCCTAATTGAGTAGGTCACTAATTTTTTATTCTTTTAAGTATTACAAATGTTTGACTCAAAAGAGCAGAATCTGCTTTAATGCACCTGCTGTTCTTGAGGTTTGCCTGAATCATGAGGCATTAAAACATGACCAGGAAATGAACGCATAAAATCGGGGGGGTGGGGGGATGAGGGTTCCCCTACTGAAAATATTCATGACTGCAATAGGCAGTGCTCAGGCAACAATAGTTATTAAATTGTTTTCGTTTAGGAAGTCAATTAACATTATTAACCAAATCATAAATCATAAATTCAGCCAAGAACAAAGACATAGCAACCAGGTTCCTGATATATGACCTGTCCGGTGTCCGGAGCAATATGATAGCTATGTTTTAGAAGGACAACCACAGAATCTTCTGGAGCACTTTATTACTTTCCTCACTGTAACTCCAGAACTTTTTAAAAGTACTGTAAATGTGCCTGATAGTCATCCAGAGCAGTTGGTGCTACAGCTGGCAGAAAACATTTGTGGACCAGTTGGAATTATCTGGACTTCTGCACGGATGGCTCCTAAAATATGATCTGATCTTCACATAACTCATAATAATAAGCGCAGGCGTATTTAACAAACATTTTACATTGCCATATTTTTACTGAACAACCAAGGTCAAGTCATGGAAAAGTTATGCAAACCCTTGAACTTAGAAACCAGTGAAACCTTCCTAACTGGTAATAACCCCAACTGATGAGACCTGCACCGTAGTTTAAAGGTATTTTGCATGATTCAGTTCATGTACATCTCCAGCATAGTAACCAGCACTAGTCTCCAGTGTGTTTTTTTACAATACACTCAGCAATACAGACGTTATCAAGCTCAGCGGCTGCCTGCACATGCTTATCTGTCACCCTAGGGTTCTCTGTCACCTGTCTGAAGATCCTACCGCTAAGGTTAAGTTTAAGGAAACTCCTATGGAGGAGCAGCAACAGCGCTGAACGTCTTCCAACTAACTGCTTTCCTTTGGTAAATCTGCCTGTGGTCATCAGAAATGCAGTCCAATGAGTCTCAACACTTCTGACTGGGCCGTATCGTACTTTATCAGAACTCTGTTGTTAGTAATAGCCAACCAAAACCGTCTTTTTAGTATATATATCTATCTCTTTCTCTCTCTGTGAGCAGGTCAAAACCTGAAATCGATTGGAGTGTCTGACTCCACCAAGCCTCTTTTCAAAAGGGTCATTCTCTAGAGGTTCTTCAAACCATTGATTCAATAACAATGTAGCAATGTGAAATGCTGCATGTCGTTTGTCTTTATTACTATTATTGTTATTATTACCGTCTTATCGCATTTTAGGAATCCAGATAATTCCATATTGTCCATGAACTATTCGACACGACTACGCGGGCCAGACAAAAGCACCTACAGAAATCCCGAGACCAAACTCCAGGATAGAACAGTTCATCGGTTTATAGAATAAATTTCAGTTACAGTTACAGATGTATTATAGGTCTAGGGCATGGCAGCACTGTGAGGGTGAGTTACATTATTAGTTGTGTCATAATCGGGCGTTTGGAAAACACAGAATGCGGCAAAAACGCGCCATGCGTGTTATAACACTGAGGCTCTTGCTTCACTAGGGGTGTGAAACTCCTGCCCAAAATCTAGCAGTGATAAATAAAGCTCTGGGGAATCACAATGAATTCTTCAAACTGGGCTCTGTTCCCAGCAGCCCCCCACCCTAACCCACCTCCATTCATCTTCATTTCTGTTTGACCTGCTTTTATCACACCTCTCTCAGTACAGTCTGTGGGAGGGTGCTGCAATTTCGCATTCAGCAACCTGAATCTTAAAAGTAAGACAGTTCAATAAAAAAAAAAAAAAAAAAAAAAAAGAGAGAATCTTGAATAATGCAAATTAATGATCCCAAACGCAGACTTTTCCACGGAACATACAATAGCATTGTGTTAGCATACAGCTGGGGGAAGATGACACTCCCAGGACTTGCTGGGAATCTGACAAGCTGTATGTGCTACAAATCTGCACCCTCATTCTAACCTTAGCTATCACTGAGCTTTCATCACTGAGAACCAGATTATAAAAGCATGACCCTTTTATAATGCCAACCCCCTGGGCTGAAGCAGAACCACACACCCACACCTGTACCAGGTGAGACACTTATGTCACTTGCAGTGCGAGGAGGCGGAGAAAAGGAAAGGAGGAAAAAAAAAACCTGATCTCAGTGTTTCACTGAAAATTTGGTGCCAGTAGAAATCTTAGACATAATATTGTATGACTTCTTCTAATGCCTGAAATGATATGCTTTACCTAAAAAAGTAACAATAATAATTTTAATGATGTATTAACATGCTGCATGAGACTCTAGGCAAAAACATTGATACTGATGTACTAGTATGGATTCATAAAAAGAATACCAGGTGTACACCATTGCCGGATTATCCATTATACAGGGCTCTAGGGTATGAATACACATTGTTATTCAAGTGTATCTCATTTACACTTAAAACAAGGTCCTTCTGGATTTTAATTAATCTCTGAGGTAAATCCCAAGGGGACCAGCCTCAGTAAAGAGAACCACTTTGATTTATATGCTCTGCCGTTATTCCTGCTTGAGGCCTGCCTTTTGTCGGGCATTTTTTCTGAATAATATGTAGATAATGCAATTATACCATTTGTTAATTAGTTTCAATATTTTTCATGGGGGGGGAGATCCAAACAGGAAGCTAAATGAAAAGCTGTCCAGTTAATCCAGTTCCATTATTTTAATCTTCACCTAGATGCAATTAAGTCCAAAATAATGTGCTAAATTTGATTGCTGGGGCAAAAAAAGAAAAAACTTTGATACCACATGAAATGCTATTAAAAACAACAGCAACCATGGAACACGCTTTCAAAACTAATCAGCCTTCCCATGGCTAATGGGGAACTCCTAGGGGGGGAATCGCACTCATTTGGGAAAATTATGATGGACCTCCCTCAATTTATTTAATCCATTTTTTCTTTGAACAAACAATTGAAAGAATTTAACTGGAACGATTTCAAGGATTTTATTGGGGGAATCTGACAACGCATCGCTATGACTGTACTATTGATACAATATCCAGTTATAGTTATGGGGCCCTTGGAAGGTAAAGAATGAAATGGATTTCAACATAGAGACAGAATTCAAAACACTTTAACGACCTCTTTAAATAGACCTACTATCCAGGAGTGTCAAGTAGGCTGCGCATATTTCGAATGCTCAGCTTCAAAAAACACCATCCTTGTGAAAAATATCCACTGTAGCTGAATCTGTTGTCAAAATTACATATGCATTTTGTCATCATCATGCACCATGTCAGCAAGTGTCCTAATCAAGACATCCTCCTTACAGCTATGAGGCACACTGCAACAAACTTCTATCAAGCACAAAGCAAGTTAAATTAAGCTAAGAACATCAGTTCAACAACAATGTCCCTCTTATGAACTCAAAACCACCAGCCACCATTTCCAAGCACTACCACGTATTTAATGGTAAACACTGGCAATGTGGTGGTACTATAGCTGCTTACTATAGAATTATCGGTGAAAGAATACCGTACAAATTACCACTGCCACAAAAAGAGACACATACCTTGAACACACACTACAAAATTGTCTGGGTTGCATCTCATCTGCGCTAAGGAGCAAGATAATAAGGAGAATCCGCTTAAGAATCAGTTATGCGCGGCCTCTTTTGCGAGATGATTTTCCTTGAAACAGAGAAGGAAGGAAGACTGAGAAAGAGGAATGTATGTAGGTGAGGGTTCAGTCCAATAAGTCTGAGTGGCAAAGGTCAACACAGCTTGTTAACCAACCACAGGCCTTCATAAAAACCAAGCAGATTGTTATTATTTTTGAAGGTTTTCATTTCAGAAGGTTAACCTTGGACAACTGCAAATGAATACTGAAAATAAGGTGCCTTATTCTCAGATTCTTAGATATAAAAAACAGTCACTACTACTGCTCATTTTCAGCTGCTTCAGGAAACATTACAAGCCCAAAATATACAGGTAAAACAGCTTTACTAAGAAACTGAGTATTATCTAGACACTAACTCCTCTGCAACTGCTGAAACAGTGATCTGCCTTGCATGGCATCCACGTAATGCAAAATGCACAAGAAGTCTGCTGCTTGGTTCAGGACACAAAGTCCTCCTTGGGTCTAGGAAGCTAAGGGTTCGACACCAACAAGGTATGTGGAAAACAAATCTCAAACAGGCAGGAAAAGCGACCAGGAATTCACAGTCACATATTTAAATGTTGACTGCCATTTCATATATACATAAACAAAGGCCCACGCCACTAGCATAATACGTAAAAACTGTCTGTTCAGTCCACCACTGACGGTGTATTCACGTCTGTTGCTGTTTGTTTGAACATTTGAACGGAGATGTCAAGCCAGACATAAAGGTAACAAATCCTGTTAACTCAATATGTGGGGCATACAGGTGGATGTAATTAAAAAAAAAAGCCTGAAACACAGTGTTTCAGCAGGTCGTGGAAAAAGGCCACCGTCACTTACGCACCCATGAACAATGGGTTTGTTAACAGGTGGGCTGGGGAGGGCTACATCCCATAATACCCACACCTATGGCCAGCTGCACCCTAACTCTAATTAGGTCTTTATTAAAGCATCCTAAATGAAACACTTGCATAAGACATAAGGAAACTGTGGCACCAGATCGCGTCTGTTCCATTAGTTATGAAGTAAATCAACATTCAATATCTGAACTAAGTGTTCAAAGACACCCCTTTCATGCACGTAAAGATGCAATATAAAACAGCAAGCCCACCAGTGAGGAGAACCATATGGCTGGTGGTTAGGGGGACCACCACTGGCAATGCCTCAAGTTCTACTCCTCTTCATAAAGAGCTTTTAGAAACTCCAAAGCAGCACTTTGGAGCCACTCTGAGAAGATGTTTTTGTTCAGTATAGTGTTCTACTTGAGCACCTTATCCATTAGCTTACTTGCAGTAAAAATGCAGTTGGTCATTAAAACAACCAAACCACTGTACTCCTAAAAATACTCAAATAAATTAGTCGTGGGTCGTAGCAAGACAAAAGAAGCAGTTCCATGTTCATTTTCCATTATTTTGGTACATAAAACAAATAAAAGACGGCATATAAAAACATACACCTGTCTCATACTGCTGGGGCATACGGGCCTGTTTTGAGGGGATGTTTTCATAAGGAAATTCCAGCTTGAGTATTGGTCATTATATCCAAGGGTCTTTGCTGATATTTTAAATTAAATATTGATACGGAAAATTCATCGTTCTGTTTTATGTGTGTAATTCATAAACGATATGCGGTCGAAATGAGTGTCCTGAGCCATCTGTGTTTATTTAAATAGTGATTCTCGGTAATCCTACGTTTAACCGTATTCCTGGCCCACCTACCGCGCTGTAGGGCCAACCTGAAAGGAATGTTGTTTTTTTAAACACATTTGCAGTATTTGAGTACTTGCGGCACATTTTCAGCATCCTTCAGTTTGCGAAAGGTCATAATGTAAAACTTTATTTGTTCAAAACTATTTTTTTTGAACGAGTGCTTTATTCTTCTACAGAGGGATAAACGTCAAGGGACCTGCTGCTCAGAGGCCCAGACACACTTAGCGATAAAGCCTGACTCCTGCCAAGCTGATCAGATGAATGAAACAATTCTGTTACGCTGCTGAATGATTTATACGAGTTGATACCTGTTTGATCACCCCATAATTCTTTACTTTCACATCATACACAGTTTGTCTTTTCAACAGAAGAATTAACACACCTCCACCTGCACAGGATAGAGAGAGAAAAAAAAAAAAACACAGTTCCTATCCAAAATACAGAAAGTAGAACTGTACGATATATTGTTTCAGCATCATTACGATGCGTGCATGTGCAATAATCACATTGCATTTGTCGGCACGGCTTTGTATCTGTTGGCACAACTTGCAGCAACACCACCAACTTATTCAACACATTCTCTTGGCAGATATGTTCTACTTGGCTATAGTGTATTTTGGGTAATTTAATCTCCTATTTTGCTTTATAAATATCGGCATACGACTTGCAGAAATTTCACATACTGTGATGTGATACTGTGATGTGATATCGTGTAGCCCTATGCAAAAGCTAGCTCAGAACAGCATGACTGGATTCTGACATTCACTTGAGCGCTTCATCCTTCCTCAAACAAAAGTCCTCCATTACTTGAATATTGACTGAGCATTATTTTTAGTGTGCTTTTTTGAGCATGCAGTGCTGGCTATGATAAACTCCTTCATGGCAGTGACTTTACGGTCTTCGATGCAACAACTTAGTCATCACTCATCCTGATGGGGTGCATTATCTAGATTAGTCAACAGATAAATGTCAAGGCATATATAATATACACAGGCTAGGTATCAAGAATAGGACCACTACACAGTCAGAGCAGCTCTGCTAAGAAAAGCACCACAGTAAAAGCAGAGCTGTGACATTCTGGGCCACACTGAGCCAACATCTCCCTGGAGGAAGAGCTATGATTCCCTGCCCTGTAGCCACACGGAAGACCTGAGCTGTTCTGACAAATGGCCATCAGGGCATTCACTCAACATTTATTACTGGTATAATTTGAGATTGGATTTTTAGCCATGTGATATTTGTGTTATTTAGGAACGATCTGTGGGATGGCGTGAAGCCAACTAATTAGGAGCGTGAGCCCTGACCTGCAGATCTGTAGATGAAAATGGCCTCCATCAAGAGGTATATTCAGCACTTTCGCGATGGTACATGCAGCTTATGCCACGGTTCAAAAGGAAAAAGCACCCGCCCTAGACCTTTACACTTGCACAGACATACACGAACAAAGCAGAGATTTGATAATCTTTGGTTTCCCAGTGAAACACATCACGGTTGACCGCCAGTCATAACAACACAGTTTAAGCTCATCTGGAAGATAAATCACCTGCTGTTGAGAATGCTACTTTTTCATGAGCGGTTTGAGTATATTTTTCAAACAGTTAATCACAACATTGCGGCACAATTTCGGCTTATTGATGCCGATGTACGGTGAAAGCACACCTTTCTTCTGTACAGCAAGTCTAAACATATTCTATCGTTAAGTGCCAGAATTCAGAGGCACAACAATGAAAGCGTTCATTTGTGGGCCAGCCTGTTGTTTCGACGCACAGAACGCTTGAGAGTGGCAGCACATAAAGAATGAAAAGAGCACAACACAATGCTAGAGATGCCCTTGATTTTCATAAACCATCCTGCTTTAGATCAGCGCACCATTAGGACGGCGAGTTTACTGGCCCGTCTGCTGTTGTTTCTGGGGAAAAAAAAAATGGAAGTCCTCCATCATGGCTTCCATAGCAACCATTGTGACAGCGACCAGAGAGGCATCATGGAAGCTGGAGTTCAAAGGTCATCTCAGACAAAAAATGTATGTCTGATTAAATAAAGATTTGATTACTGAAAATACAAACAAAACCGGAGGAGAGGAACAGCTGCAGAGGGGAAAAAAAAAAACAAATCACAATATGACCGGGTTTACAGAGTAGTGCAATTGCAAATGAAGTTTTTTTTAAAAAGATTTAGCTACCAATTACAAGCATCATGTAGCCTATAGCACCAGAAGAGGAACAAAACGGATACCTTATTAGGCATAAAAGCCATGTATGAAGTAAATCACAAACACATTTTTACACATGGCAAAAGCAATCTGGTTTTCCAAGTGAAAAATGAAATATAATAGTGTGGCCTGCCACTGCTCCCGGCCTCGCTTTGAAGTGATGTCAATCATTCTTAAGTAGTACTGAAATCAGAGGCTGCCAGTTGTGAACATTAGTCACAAAAAACGTTTGGCCACAAACTGGCAAAGTCTGTAAACCTCTTTACTCGGGTTGTGGAGGCCGCAGATCCAAGTCAGAGTAACTTCTCATCGCTGTTTACAAAAAAAAAAAAAAAAAATGCAGCCGTCTGCCCTAAAGTGGGCTCTGTAAACGAAATACAATTTTACCAAATTATTATTACAGGTTTTACTAAATCTAGGGCATTATATAGGTGAGCATGAAAGATGCCATCTGCCTTTAGAGAACTTCTTAGAGAAGCTCCAGCACTGGTGGAAATGCACTGGGGCTAAGAAAACCAAGGCTAATTACAGCAATGACTCCTGGACAAACGCAGGCATCTGAAATAGGAGCACTCGAAACATCAAATAGACCTGAAACAAATCCCACAACTTCTACCCTAGAGCAGCCAGCTGCATCCCAATCAAAGTGGACACACATATGAACAGCAAGGCGTTTAATAACTTTAGCGGTTCGCCGTAACTTTTCGTAATGAATAAAACATGTGGTCGCCGTTTACCGCGGCACACAATAAAAATCAAAAGCACGACCATAATCCCCTCGAACCTCCCATTTCCAATGTATAACTCCACATATAATTTCCCAGTACCAACCATTCATTATTTCAATGGGCACTGTGGGAAAGACCTTAAACACAGTTCCCTTTGTTTTCGAACTCATACAAAACCTCTGTATTAAAGACCAGCCTACTGCAACAAGAAATCTGTCACACACCTGAACACAATCCAGAAAAGTAAATTTCAAAAACAGGAAAAATAACAGGTGGGCTTCCACTCAGCTCCACTACAAGGCATTTTAGCAGGGCATTGTGCAGAAGGCTGTTTCCAATAATCCTTAATGGGACCTTCCATGAAGCCCCTCTGCTCAGACCTGTGTGGTTACAAAATTTACTTTTCTTTGTAACGCGCCAACTTGCACTAATACATCCCACTCTGTGAAGTTATGACATTTTCTTTTCTCCCCCCCCATAACTGACCTTTTGAAACTTGCATATCTTATCGGTGTCATAGGTAGGGGATAGCAAATTAGTGATGAAGCTTTTTGTTCACATTGTTTGCTCTGTTGGAATGGTTCTGCGATGTCAGAAAATGCTTTGGAACGCTACCGACTTTAGTGTCATGGAAGCAGGATCGTTTCACTGGTAATCTGCATGTTTATTGCTTATAAATTCAAATGAAATCTCATTAAATTCATAAACCCACTTCGGTACCTTTTAAAAGGAGATGTCAAAACTTAAATTCTGTCCTGAAAATTTTCAAATTTACTTGTGGGAAACATTTTGCTTCCCATAAATAGAAGGTGGGGGTGACATGGTCGTGCAGTGGTTAGCATTGTTGCCTCTGGGACCCGGGTTCGAGTCTCTGCCTCGTCGTGGGGTTTCCTCCGGGTACTCCGGTTTCCCCCCGCAGTCCAAAGACATGCTGAGGCTAATTAGAGTTAATAAATTGCCCGTAGGTGTGCATGTGTGACTGAATGGTAACAGTGTGTGAGTGTGCCCTGCGATGGGCTGTCCCCCTGTCCAGGGTTGTTCCCTGCCTCCGGACCCCCCGCGACCCAATAGGATAAAGCGAGTTGGAAAATGAATGAATGAATGAATAAATAAATAGAAGGTAGTTAAAAAAAATAGCTTTATAAACAACTTGATAAATGAAATGAGGTACATAGCATTCTCCGAAACAAAACACCCTTTTTCCGTAAACAGCACCCCACTATATTTAAATAAATGTGTCAAATCACTGTTAATAAAGTCCTCTGTCTAACAAATCAATGCATCGAAAACAAGCAAAAAAATACAATTCTAATTAAATCATTCAACTTCTCCAAAGTGCAAACAATTGCAAAAAGTGCAAAAAAAAATGCATTACGACGTATGGATCATACCCAAGAGTTCTCAAATCCCGTACAATATCACCATCATCTACTTTTTCATAACACTGAATAGCATATAATAATTTGCATAACATACCATAAACATTCTGGTTAATTCTGTTCTCTGCAAAAGGTAAACAATTTTCCCTGGTGGATAAAAACAGTCTAATGACAAAGAAATTAACTTGTTTCAGTGAAATCCTCCTTTAAACTGATTATTTTTTATTCTTTCCCAAGGTTAGGAACTGAAAGCAGAGCCATCTGCTGTACCAACTCCATTTCAATTTGCAAATTGCTACTCCAGGAATTTCTAACAGGCATAAGATGTTCTATTTTTTTTTATTACAGGATTTTCCCCACTAATGGCTGATGACAAGTCCGTCCCTCTGGAAGTCATCACACCTCCTCCACTCGTCACGGCGTGACCCCTCGCTGAGCGATTGTGGAGCAGAGGCCTAACAGGAGACCAGATTGGGGGGGGACGACGACACAAAACTCCATCCTAGCCAATGGCTTTCGCTGCCCACAGAGACTATGAGGACACAAACGACAGCAGCCGAATTCCCCACAAGCTGTGCTGAGAGCAGGACTGTCACATTTAGAGTAAACCGTAGTGCCAGGGCAACAAGTGTTGTGTGCTGGAGTGCTTGTAGAAACACCGTTCGATAATGTAAAATAGCACACACAATCATTTTCTACACCTGGACGTTTCGATTCACCTGCGATGTTAGCCAGAATGCAAAGTGGCTAATATTCGTACATTACTGAGTCAGCGATCACATCCAGTCTGAAAGCAATCGGGTAATGGATTGCCCTTCAGCATTTACTGACACATCAGTCCTAGGTTCTAGTGCACTTACGCTGCTTTGATTAGCGCAGTCTCCAAAACGAAATACAAAATGTTGCTGCCAGGGACACACAGACGCACCAACATCTGGAATCCTGAAAAGAAGCCCTACTGCCCTTTTCGCTGATCAGCACTAGGCATCATCACTGTTTAGATTGTTGCTAAAACCAGACGCATCCAAAATTCCCCAAATTAAACAGAGACAGACAAAAGACTAACTAGTGGATAAGATTACAAACAGGTGCCAGACCACCTGGATATTCAATAATCATGTTTCCCCAACTGAGTCCTTCAAAACAGCCTATGGGAGTGATGTGTACACACCGGTAATTAATACCAACTGACATCAATTTCAAATTAATTTCTTGCCGAAGACATTTGTATATCTAATCACCACCAGTCACGTAACACTTTGGAGAGAAATGCATCTTTGTAAAATTAAAATGAAATGTCTAAAATTCACAGACCCCCGAAAAAGAGTGACTGTTGTACACACTCTGCATTCTACTTGTCAAATGTTGTGAATTACTTGTATTTTTATGTCACCTCTTAATTAAAAGAAACATCTATTTTAAAAAAGCAGTCAAGAGTTTTAGGTAAAATACCATAGCTTTACAACGAGGAAAGACAAATCACTTTCACGAGATGTTCACGTTTTAACCTACATAACAACCATTTGCACCAAGTACAGAAAGCCGTAATCTGAGTGTGCCTAAAACGTTACGTTTAGTCAGTTAACCAAAATTTGACAGTGTAGTGAAGATGGTGACATTGATTAATTAGATGAACGACGAACGATGTGCCAGATTAACCGTGGGAAAGCCTGCTCTCGGTATAAAACATGACACACATTATCAAGTTTGTGTCCGTAAAAAAAAGAGAAGAGAAGATGGAAGATGAAGCATTCAAAGTACTCGGGCATTTCTTAAACTCAGAAACATTATGCTTCCAGTTCATAATACTTTCAGTTTTATGTTGCGTGCTGGTCTTGCACCTGCGACGAGGACGCCGGCTCAAAGGGACACGATATTTAAGTTAATGTGCATAAAACACGCGGAGAAGTTTGCAGCAAGTTATTTGATTTGTCGCGCAACGATCCCTTAAACTATTTTCATTACTGTCGGCGCCTTTGCAACACAATGTTTAAACATCAACACCAAGTAAACTTGTGTCCCTGGTGTCGAAAAACCGCCACAACCATACGAACAGTAATACACTGTAAAGCAAACAAAACAAAACAAAACAAAAAAACATAAGCCGGCACTTCACCTTGTTGTAGTTGTAGTAACCCAAGCAATGGGAAAAATCCAGGTTGGATGGGTCTCCAGGAACAGAATTCCCATTAGAAGTGGGGTAAAACCTTACATCCATGTTTCGGGAAAACACTGCAGCACTATGATTTATAGAGCTCAGCGTAACCTTCTCCCCTCCGACCTATTCGCTAAAGCGAGTTTGTACTGCGAAAGTAAAAATAAAAAATAAGTTTAAAATCAGCAGGTTTTATCTGCAGAAAAAAATAGCAGGGAAGGATGGGGAAAGGGGCGAACTGTAGCCTGTAGTTTTGATAATCCTCTTGTAGTCGTCGCAGTAGTTGCTGTGTGCAGTTTGGAGAATGAAGTACAGGTAGGACAGCTCTCGAGCTTTTTTCCCCCGAGGGCTCTTATTACATTTGTGCCAAACCGAAATGTTTGCTCATGCATTTATGAGCAGCTATTGTACACAAAAGAAGCCACGCGTCCGGCACGCAGAGCTTCCACAATTCAGCGGCGCAGGGGGTACAGCAAACAGGGGGCAGAAACAAGCTCTGATCGCGCAGGACACCGGAGGGTGGGCACCATTCTTACGCTCTCCTGAGCTTCTTGATTAAGTCCTGCCTTGCTTCAGTTATTTTTTTTAACGTTTTGAGTACCGCTGGTTGCCTGGCAAATACCTCGCACAGTAAAACAAATCGCTTCCTTTTTCTAGAATAACATTAATTAGTATGTACGCTGAATACGGACAGCTCTCCTCCCCATCGGTTATTACTGTAGTTTCCAACTACCGAGGCGCTGCGCTTTTTTCTGGCATGGCTCCTGTACTTATCGAACAAGTAAAATGTCTCAGCAGCCTAGGTCCCTCCCAGTCCGCTGCACGCCACTCCCCTCTGCCTACAGTTTACTACACATGCAGGCACACACAAATACACGCACACATACGCGTAGACGTGTTTCGGATACAAGGTTTCTCGTCACATTCACATTAACAAAGAACATCTCTTTGAAAGCTGGTATTCTGAGATCGTTCACCTAAAACTGGGAATTCATTAACATGCTCATTTTAAGTGCGTTTTTAAAGTAGACTGCATTTTACCAGGTAATGAAGAAAATTGTCATATGTAGTAGGGTTTAAGCAGGTTACAGGTTATACTGAATCAATTTAAATAGTAAGCCAATCTTTGACTGATTTTACGCTTACAACGAGTTTTTAATCGTAATATAACTTTCTGCTGTTGGGGTATTTATTAATATATGCCAGAAATGAAAAACTAAACACTAAGACCTGTAAAAAAATCATTTAAATTAACCAGACAGCAAATAATATAATTTGCACAGTAGGGAAGACAAACTCACAGCCATGCCTGTTGCAGAGGCCAACCCAAACCAATACTCCATTCCATACACTGCCCTCACATGTCACTGAAATGACTCATGACTCTTAATGCAGCCTAAGAATGAGAAGTGAAGATACAGAACTTTACATTCCCTCTAATCCCGCCACATTTTGTTTCCGCTATTAACTTGCAACATGCAATTTAAGTGACAACAAAAAAAGTTGTTGACTCAGTAATGTACTAGTTGCATAAACATGATAATCTGGTGTTGCACAGTGGCCTCACATGTTCTGGGTTGGGGGTGAGGGTATTACCTCCACTGTGTGTGGTTTACACACAGTTTAAATATATGTATTTAGGCTAATTGCTGTCTCTAAATTACCATTACTGTGCAATTGTGTGTGTGTGCCCTGTATCTAGGGCAGTGTTTCCCAATCCAGTCTTTGGGGAATCACAGACAGTCCATGTTTTTGTTCCTTCCCAGTTCCCAGAGCAAAAATGTGGACTGTCTAGCAGGGAGCTTGGAGGGAGCAAAAACATGGACCGACTGTGGGTCCCCAAGGACCGGATTGGGAAACACTGACCTAGGGCTGTATCCCAGCCTTGTGTCCTGTGCTTAAGATAGGCACCAGGTTTCCCTGTCATCCTGACTAAAATAAGCACTTAGAAGGATGAATGGATAAAAAAAATTAAATGATCATTTCTCTTATTAATTTGGAACAGTGAGTAAATCATACAGGAATCTTCAAGTTAATGTGCATATATTTTGACATTATTCACATGTTATTGTAGGCTTAAGCTTGATGAGCAATTTCTTGCTTATTAAATCAGCATAACATACATACACACAGGGCCACTATATTTGCTGAGTAAGATACCTCCTTGAGTTTTTGCTTCCTCCAATTTTCCACAAATTTTCTAACATAGGTAGCCAATACAATGCAAGTAGTGGTTAATGCACTTTGAAGAAAATGGGTTGGTACATCCATCAATCATCAATAACAGCTTTTCCAGTCAGGGTTGCAGTGACCTACACTGGAGTGTGCATTGCAGAGCAGGCCTACTTCATTTCAGGGGCTTCATAGATGCTACTACATATACTTACACAGACACAGAAATTTAGAGTAATCAACTCACCTGGACAGCAGGGTTTTGAATTCTCCCTGAAATGCAGAGTGAATTCACTGTGATATTAAACCCATGCTAAGGCTGGGTTCAAACCCAGCCTTAGCATGTCTGCGGGTCCTTGAGCAAGACCCTTAACCCCCAGCTCCCTGGGCGCCCCAACAGGCGGCAGCCCTTCGCGGACAGCTTGCTCTACAGAGAGCAAGTTGAGGGAGGCGTGAAAAAGAATTTCCCCAAAAAAGGAATTTCCCTACGGGGATCAATAAAGTTGTGATTATTATTATTATTATTATTATTATTATTATTATTATTAATAATAGGTCTCATGTAAACACTTTTAATGCTGTCAATACTGTCACCCTCAAAGTAAGAAAATCTAAATGCAAACAGATGTTTATTTATTGATACATATCTGGAGAGATATCTATAGATTGATAAATAAGATGGATATAACTGATGGTCAGATGCATTGTTTTCATTTTAAATTGACTAACACCTCTGTTTGAGGGTGGCTATTCATTGTTTTCAGCCTTTGTCCATAGATCAAATAACCAGAATTAATTTCCTCTCTGTTGGAGCTGTCAGTACTACAAACTGTCTGAATTATGTTACATTAACCATTTGGGTTTTCTCACTTTACTGCACTGTCAACATTTGGCATCTTGAATATAAATTATCAAGCCCTTGCATCATTTCAAATTTAATTAAACAAGTGAAAAGTAATTATATCAAGGTGCAACACTGGGAGAGTGAAAGCAAAGGAATTCATTAACCTAATCGGCATCGTTTGTATTCCATTTAGATAATACATACAGCGGTGCGGGGAAAATGTGCCCTATTGTGAATTTTCCCTCAAGATAACACCTCTAAAAAAATATCATATTTTGGGCAACATTTTGACTTTGCCCCACGCACTAAAAAACAAAAACAGCACAAGAAGGGCAGGAAGGGTGTAACTGTAGAACAAATTCACCATAAGGCACATTATACCTACACAGCTGTGTGCGGAGTCTGGTGGACATTGAGATCAGTGATGGTAATAAGCTCCCTGCTACTGGTGTGATTTCTGCTCCCATTTCAGTTTACAGTACTGTCTCTCTGTTTTGATCATGGCTCTCACATGCTCCTCTTTAGGGCCCCACTTCTCTCAAGAACATTAAGGCCCATGCAGTTGTTCAGCTCACCGAATGGACGGCATTCAGTCCGTATGAGAACCTCACACCAGCACCATTTATACGCTTTTCTCGGCGCTGTCTGTTTCAGAGTAGTGTTTAATTCCTTTTTCATTCCTCTGTGAAATATCCTGGCCCACCTTCTCGCTAATGAGAGAGCAGCATTTGAAGTTGAGATAAAATATAATGATTTCTTTATGACTGCAGCAGTGACCAGGGAGCAGTTGTTTATAACGTAATATTTGTGTTTCTGCATGACTCTATTAATTACAGTACATTACATAATTCAGAATTTAATCTATCCAGAAAAAAACCTGCCCACTGATCTGGCATATGGTTTAACTATATATAGAGCCCAGTGGAGAGTTATGTTAGAGAGATATGGACATTAACATTGGAACATTACCAGTATTCAAGAATAAATCATTATCTATGTTTTAAATTCAATGTGTATCCATCCATCCATTAATCCATCCATCTTCTCAATACTGACCGTAATTAGGGTTGCGCACAGGGTGATACAGCTAAGGAATAGTAACATACAACAGCACCACATGGCCTGCATGTCGATTTGAACAATAATTAGGTGCCGCATGTTTACACGGAAAGAGTTGCTGACAAACAAAGTAGGGGTCTAATGCTGGCATCATTTAGCACACGCTGTTGTGTAACCAAAGGTTTTGTCAGGGCTGTGCACCTTCACAAGGTGGGAGGAGTCACAAGGCAAACAGGACTGTGTTCATCCAAATGAACCCTGGCAGGTCTCTGCAACTGCCGTTATGCAGGACAAACAGATGGTCAGCATGGCATGGTAGTCCAGGGATGAAAGTGTGCTGGTAGACATCAGGAAGCCAATGCATTAGCTGATGCTAGCTCAAGATCTTTCTTAAGAATGATGTTGAGGATGATGATGTTTTTTTTAGATCTGAAAGACATACTTTGCACATGCAATGTCATTTTTTAAAAATGTTTTGTTATGTACTTCATGTTTGGCACGGGACTACAATTATGGTATGTTGGCTAGCAATAAAGTAAGTTCTGATTCTGATTATTTGAACATATGTCCATGTGATTCACCAGGTAAATGAAATACGAATTAAATAAATTTAAAAGTCTTTTATCACCTGATTCAATAATCGCACCTTTTCTCGATGATTAACTTTACCTTATGACAAAGTCGCTACAAATGTAGAGTCTGCAGGATCATTGCTGGCATGTGAAATCTATTGTAAGAGTTTATCATAAAAGACTGGCCGCTATTGTCCTTAAATGTAATGTTTTACACATTCGTTCCTCTGTCCTTATGTAACAGTTTTATTTTAGGTCCGCTGGACAGCATGGAAATTGTCTGGGCTGCATTTTTTTCTCTTTTTTTAAATTTGTAGTAGTATTCATTTAATGTGGTTCTGCTGTTAGGGGAGACATATAGAGCGGGTAGAAAATGGATGGATGGATGGATGGATGGATGGACTACAGCTTGAACACACTAAAAATTGTGAGCACATGCTATTCCCCCAGGAATGCCTTCCTGTGTGTCCCAAATATGGAAAACATACATTCGTTTAAATTAAAAGTGCATTATTCCAGATGGATGCTAACAACACAAACACAGTGGTACAGTATGAGTCTGCAGTGGAGTTATTAAAAACATGAAGCATTTATTGTAGTGGTGAGACAGATGGCATACACCTAAAATTCATAAAAGCTTTGTATTTAGTTTTTTTTTTATTACCATTTTAGTTCTTTATTTTACATTGCCAAAAAACAAGCGATTCGAAATGTTTCTAAAGCAATATTTCTGCACTTCAGAACACTGCCATAAATTATTCCGTGAGTTATGGATTACACACTGTGTAATTTGCGAATCTCTTGAATCTTCACACCGTTATCTCCTTGCCAAAGGCATTCATCAAGTGTGACAGCGGTACAATATGATCCATTAATGAAACCAAGCTGTTGGGGACTCCGCTTTGCCTTAAGTGGATTGTGTAAATGCTTGCAGTTAGTGGTCCCCGGAGTTATACACCACACTGCCAGGAACACCACGCACTACTCGACATGTCAGAAAAGTAACGACAGGCCACTAACATGCATTTATAAATTGGCTAAATGCTTCATTATATTACTCTCAATTAAAATCTTCTGCTGCGTTAGTCATTGTAGTGTTTGCCATTTATATTAATTAGTTGGGGGGCCTCTCTGCTTCACGCTGAAAAAGGGATATATCAATATCCTATTAAACAATACGGAGATGTGGCAGTGATTGACATTCCGTGAATTGAAAAGCAATTACATTATACGCTTCAGCATTTTCTGTGATTTCATATTTCAACAGGCTCATTTAGAGGTAACAATCCTCCAGGCAGGCAAGCTCAAATCAGAGAGGAACCCAGTGAGCAAGTCAGACAAACTGTTACCCTATAAAGCTCTCCAACAAAAGCAGACTGCACGAGCCACAAAGTTTCATCAAGCGAAAAATGTCATCCACAGCAGTGCAAGGAAACCTTCCTTCTAATTGGGGCATCTTCGCTAATGGCATTTAGTGGAAATGGAAAAATTCAAAACAACCACAGGAGAATACGATGAACAGTAAACAACGCTCAAATTAACAATGTACTGTTGTTAGCAAACTATATATTTGCAAAATGTATATGTAAACATAGGTAGTTGCCAAGAGGCATAATGAATACATCTATTTAAAAATCAGTTTTGTATGCATTTAAAAGCATATTAAAATTTCTTATAATTATGTGCTAATGTTTTACTAATTCAAAACCAGACATTGTGGTCTGTGTTTGAGTTAGTGTCAGGCTCTTCCAGGGTAAAATACATTACATTGCTGATATATGGAAATCACTGGTCATGGCTACACTCAGTTTAAAATTTGAATCTAAACATCTTTATACTAACAGTTACGGGGAAAATCTGACGGTTTGTGATGATTTAACGGTACTTCTAACAAGAAAAATGAATCATTAATATGAATAAAATAAACAATGCACTATTCCTTGTCATTATTCTTGGAAAAACTACCACAAAGGTGGACATATCCATCCGTCCATCCATCCAACTAACTTCTAGCAGTTCCAACACAAAGTCAAATGTGGTGGAAATACCGAGGCCTAAAAATAGTCAAGACGTTTCAGAGTGTAATCTACCGCTGCTACACCCACTCAGAGGACCTCACTGATAACGACTCAATGTTCAACTGAGAATAAAATGGATAATTAACTCTGATTGCTCAGAATTTCTAGTAAACAGCACACTGTTGTTTATATTTTTTTAAGTACCTGATATGGTGCACATCTGTCATCGTTTATCTGGGAGTAAATAAAATTTAATTTCCCTGAGAAGTTATGTTTATCCAGGTTTAATAAAGCATCTGAAAGAAGCTCAGCTGGTTTGCATCGAACTTTAGTCTGCCATGCAGCAAGACCAGCCTGATGGTCGAAGCCAACAGTACCCGTGCTGTAATACCCCCCGTAACCAGGCTATATTTACACACCCAGCCTGCATACATTCACTTTCATGATTGTGGATTTCGTTTGCAACTATGTCTTTATTTACTGAAACAACATCATTTAAAACTCTTCATATTTTATATGTTTCTTGTATATCCACATATCATCGGGAATGGGCTCTAACTGTTGTCTGTGTATATGTGCCAAACATCAATTCAGAGTACTTGGCCCTCTGTTCTGCTGGGGGACTTTAACACTCATGTGGGCAGCGATAGTGAATCCTGGAGCAGTGTGATCGGAAGGAATTACCTGCCCGTTCAGAATCCGAGTGGTGAACTGTGCTAACTACAGTTTGACCATAACGAACACTATGTTTAAACATAAGGGTGTTCATAAGTCTACCTGGTACCAGAGCACTCTAGGCTGCAGTTCAATGATCGATTTTGTAATTGTACCATCGGATCTGTGCTGGTGTGTTTTGGACACATGGGTGAAGAGAGGAGCTGAGAGCTGTCAACTGAATACCACCTGGTGATGGGCTGGATCTGATGCCGGGGGCAGATGCTGGGTAGACTCAAATGCATAGTGAGGGTATGCCGGGAACATCTGGCAGAGGCCCCTGTCCGGGAGATCTTTAACTGACGCCTCCAACAGAATTTCTCTTGCATCCTGGAGTCAGGGGACATGAACTGGTCATGTTCTGGGACTCCATTGCTGAGGCGGCAGTGCGGAGCTGTGACCATAAGGTCGTTGGTACCTGTCATGGTGGCAATCCCTGAACCCAGTGGTGGACACCAGCAGTAAAGGGAGCTATCAGGCTGAAGAAGGAGGCCTTCCAAACTTGGTTAGCTTATGGGATTCCTGAAGTAGCTGTCAGGTATCAGCAGGTACGGGAAAACAGCCTTGGCAGTTGCTGAAGCAAAAACTCGGGTGTGGGAGGAGTTTGGTGAAGCCATGGAGAAGGACTTTCTGGCAATTCAGGAGGAGGAAGCAGGGCTTCATCCATACTATTTACAGCAGGGAGGGAGAACTGTTGACCTCAAATGGAAATTTCGCCAGGAGTTGGAAGGAATATTTAGAGGAACTCCTGAATCTCACTGATGCACCTTCTTTGGAGGGAGAAGAGCTGGAAGACTCAGAGTGGGGTTCTTAGAGTTACCAAAGTAGTCAAAAAACCTTGGTGGCAAGGCTCCAGGGGTGTTGTTGGCCTGTTTTGGCTGACACACCTCTTCAACATTGCATGGACATTAAAGACAGTGTCTTTGAATTGGCAGACTGGTGTGGTGGTCCCAATTTTTAAGTAAGGGGACCGGAGGATGTGTTCCAACTTCAGGGGGATCACACTCCTCAGCCTCCCTGGGAAGGTCTATGCTGGGGAATTGGAGAGGAGGGTCTGTCCGTTGGTCGAACCTCGGATCCAGGAGAAACAATGCAAATTTCATCCTGGTCGCAGAGTGCTGGACCAGCTCTCCACCCTCACAAGGATACTGAAGGGTTCATGAGAGTTTGCCAACCAGTCTGTATGTGTTTTGTGGACTTGGAAAAGGTATATGATTGTGTCCCTCAGGGGGTCCTGTGGGGGATGCTTTGGTAGAATAAGGTACGGGGTCTGCCGTTGTGGGCCATCAGATCCCTGTACAGTACAAGCGGAGCAAGAGTTTGGTTTGCATTGCCAGCAGTGAGTCAGACTGTTCTCAGTGTGTGTTAGACTGTGCTAGGGCTGCACTTTGTCACCGATTCTGTTCATAATTTTTATGGACAGGATTTCTAGGAGTAGCCAAGGGGCGGAGGAGGTCTGGTTCATGGGCCTCAGAATTGCATCTATGGTTTTTGCAGATGATGTGATTCTGTTGGCGTTGTCGGGCTGTGACCTGCAGTATGCACTGAGATGGTTTGCTGCCGAGTGTAAGGTAGCTGGGATGAGGATTAACACCTCCAAACGTGAGGCCATGGTTCTAGACAGGAAAAGAGTGGATTACACTCTCCTGGAGGGGGATGAGTTGCTGGAGTATCTCAGGGTCTTCACGAGTAAGGGAAGAAGGAAAGGGAGATCGACAGATGGATCGGTGGTGTTGGCAGTAATGCGGACGCTATACCGCTCTCTTGTGATAAAGAGGGAGCTGAGACAAAAGGCAAAGCTCTTGATTTACCAGTCCATCTACGTTCTTACCCTCACCTATGGTCATGAGCTCTGGGTAATGACCGAAAGAATGAGATTGCTGATACAAGTGGCCGAGATGAGTTTACTCTGCAGGGTGGCTGGGCTCAGCCTGAGAGATGGCCTAGGAACACCTTGGTATTTTCCTGGTGGAGCTGGAAGAAGTGGATGCTGATAGGGAGGTCTGGGCATCCCAGCTTAGACTGCTGCCCCTGCAACCTGACCCAGGATAAGCGGCAGAAAATGGATGAATAGATGGACAACATCATTTTAAACTTTTCATATTTTCATATATTCTTATATGTCCACATAGCATCCATCTTCCAACTACTTTTCCAATATACATGCAAGGTCATAGGGGACTTGGACTATGCTGTCCCATACAGCATAGAGCATAAAGCAGGGTAGCACCCTTGACAGGATGCCAGTGCTTCACCGGCTGCACACATAATCACACACTATGGACAATTTACAATCAAAAAATAGCCTAACTGCATGCCTTTAGACTGCGGGAGGAAATGTGTAGCTGGAGGAAATATAGTCCACACAGGGAGAATATGCAGTCTTCACACACGCATTCGAATTGTGTGAAGCTGTAAATCCGCCCCCTGTGCTAGATTATACACTTTATATATTTTTCCTATTTTTTATACTGAGCTATAATCTACTGTAGTTTGCTTGTAAATGAGAGACTGCATGTTTTACCGAGGCCGATACTGAATGATATCATGGTGGTTTCTCAGCATAGTTATTTTGCTGAGTTCTGCAGATTTTTGATTCAGCCTCCAATATCTGTGGGATGTAACTGGCTCTGTGATTTTATTGTTACGAATGTTGAAGGTATTCTGTCCAAATGATGATAATAATAAAATATTTCAGAATAGCATTAAAATAGATGGTTTTGATGTCGGTCAGAAACAGAGCTGTGTCCTCTCACTCCTGACAGACACACCAATTACATGATGATGACATTGATGATAACATGATAGTAGGATTGACAAATAAGATGCACTGATGACAGAAACTCCGGCCCTCTTACAAATTATATGAAAAACATATTCTTAAACATATAAACAGTAAAAGCTTTCCTTTTATTACTAGATATAATTAAATTATATATATATATATAATAGTCTATTAACTTAAATATTATGGGTGGTATCCAGTATAAAAATTAGAAACTAAAAACTGCAAAAGTGTCATGTCATGAAGAAAAATAAGCAAAAGACAGACAGTCAGCCTTAAGTGCAGAGAAGTCAACATCATTTTATTTTGAGCAGAATTCTATGTGACATGTCAAGAAGGATTTGGCCAGACAACCAGAAATATCCCTTGTTCTAATGGGCAGGAACACTCAGTGATTCACAAGCTGATTGTGTGTGTGTGCATGTGTATTTTGATCATCAGTATATGAGTTCATGACCATCATACGATGTCTTCTGTTAAATTAAGCTCAAATTAACCTTAATGATCCATAGAGAAATGATAGCAAACCACCATGCTGTACAATAAACTTCCCTGCTCTGCGAAAATGGCCCATTGATTTTTCTTTCAAATGCTCTCAATTCAAGAGGTCAGTCCTTTAATTGTGTTAAACTCCCCACAGGCCTAACAGGTTTGCAAATGTGGATTACACAGAAAACAGGACCCTTCAAAATCCCATCAGTTTTGTCTGAATTCCTTGATCTGCTGGCTTTTTGAAGACGTTAAGTCACACAGTGCATTCAGACATTTACTAACTTCTAAAAGTAAGTCTCAGGAGTACAAAAGGTAACTTTAAGTGATGGTCTGTCCTTATCTGTAGGTATAGGCACATTCATCATACAAGTATATCAAATATTCATACAATGTTTTAATAATCATGTCTATATACATTCAAACGGAATGAAGAAATACATAAAATGTCAGTTTATACATATAAATCCTTCTAAGAAAAGGTGGATGTAGTATACATTAATCTTCTCCTGGCTTATTACATGACCTTTGGGGTAAGGTGCAAGGGTCAATACCCCCCTGTAGGGGTCACCCTGGGGCCTCTCACCTTCTGCAGTAGCCAAATGCACTGTGATTAATTTTGTCGCTAACTGCCAAGCAATAGCCTGTGGCCGCATAGCAGTGAGAAAACCACTGGAAGTTTTCTCACACGAGGCCTGAGAAATGCACGTGGCAGTTTTAACGTCTTATAGTAGTATCGTGATCCCTGACAATACTCTAATGTCTGTGGTTACACTAATAGTAACAATACCTCGCTCTATTACGTTTACCTAACAGTCTCCTGGTACAGCATAACACTGCAATACTCAAAACCCAATGTCTAATCTTCCTGGATAAAATGAAACCTAGTATATCTAAGTATATCTGTGTTGGATAGCTCTCTTCCCCCCACGTGACCCTATCTAGTATGTATTTTAATTAAAAAAATATGCTGATGTATCACTTTCGTTCTGATTACACTTCAATCAGGGGCAGCGGCTCAAATGTCTGCCCTGTGTTGATCTGTGGACGAGGAGACTTGGCATTGCCTGCTGCAGTGTCCACTGCGTTGCCCTCATTTAACTGGCCAGCGTTTCCAAGGCTGCAGTGATCACATGCTCTTCACCTGCCCGTGATCAAAACAGAGAGCAAAAATGTCTGGAGGAGCAGATGAGAGAGGCCTTGGCGTGACATGCCGCTGAGTTGCACCTCGCCGCTGACACTGCACTGCTGCTCTAGCATGCATTACTAGGGAAATGCGCATAAATTCTACACATCTGTTCCCATGGCAACCATTCACCGTGTTATTCATGTGTCAAGGTGCATCAGTGGAGAAGAGGCTCATTGTTTCCAGTGTGACAGTTCACTCTGTCAACAGCACAGCTTTCTAAAAATATTGAGATTCTTTTCTCGTTTAAGAAATGGATGTTTTCCCAGCCAATTGTTATCTCTCTTTAAAGGACTTTTGACTAGCTTGTCAACGCTGTAATTGTCGGGGATGGGGAGGGATATCAAGCAGGAAAAAGTACATTCAAAAAGGGGATATTAAGGAAAAGTGTCAGACAGGTATTTTAGATCACAACGTACATCAGAGATATCAATGCCTTAACAATGCTGGTGTAATTTTTATGGAGATATTTACATGCTGCACACTAGCACTCTGGCCAAACAAAGAAGCACCTTCATCAGTAGCTGAGCTGTTCCTGGGGGTGATATGACCGCCCAGAGGTCATTTCTGCCAGCTACCATCAAACTCTACAATGATTTTCCTTCCTGGCCCTTTCCTGCCAAACTGCATGCACTGAACTGTGGATCACCATGAAATTGCACACTTTGCTTTGCATGCTACACCTTTTTGGCTTCTTATTCAATTCAATAAATTACATGTATTTATATATTGCTGTTTGTATTACCATTTTATTGTATTGTTTTGCAATTTCCTTCTGGATTAATAACACATCTAGCCATCTACAGTATTGCGAAAATTATTATGATTAATATTTTTATAGCCCTACGAAAACCTTTGTACAATAATCTGCAGTGTTATAATGGCAGTAATATTATGTTTGCCAAAATAAATGGAACACTGTGAAATAGTGGTAGAGGGATGATAATTTTAAAAAGTATTGGGAAAGTTGTGTGGTATGGTCTGCTACCAGAAGCAGCATTACAATATTTCATACGTGCAAGTCACTGAAATTCACCAAAAGATTCAGTTTGCTCGGATCCAGCATCACAAGCCAGCAAATCGCCTTTACACTTGGCATACGCATATTTCCCAAGCATGCAGTGTTTATTCTGTGTGCTTCTACCATGTGTTTCTGTTTCCATCCGCTCTCGTTCCGCCATCTCTACCTCATTTGCAACGACATGTCAGCAGCTTCCAGCACTTTCTCTATCAGCAGGAAATCCTTTGGGGCATTCATTACTAGTATGGTTCCCATTAATGCACAGCACATGTATTTTTACATCACACATCTCACAACAGGTTCCCCAAAGGATTACATCTTCTCTCTCCACCTCATTTCAATGTATGTTTTACCCAGAAAAGAGTATTAAAAATGTTCATTCTTGCTGCAAATATAATCAAACACAAGTAAACATACATCAAGGCCAAGTCAACATATATTGCTAGATTTTCAGGTTGATTAATCTGAAGGACAAGGGTGCCAAATCAGTTTGCTAAAATGTAAAAAGGTTGTTTGGATTCTCAAAGATGAAAGATAAATGGTAGAAATGTTATATATACACATATGAAAAAGTACGCACACACTGTGTACATAAGGGCATGGGAACATAAGTACTCATAGGAGCTGTAGGCTGATTGTATGTACTGTTGGTCTGGCTACATGGCTCTGACATCAGGACTGCATACGAGAGCCAGCTGGAGCCCTGATTTACTTCGGTCGATATTTTTGTTTGAAATTCACCTTCAGACCCATGCCTATTCTTTTTGCATTCTCTCAGACTAAAGTGGAAAACCATACTTTAAAAGCTGTTGTAGGCACACACAGTCAATAATTTACATTAGAGAATTTCAGTTTTCTGGAGAAGAAAGTGTGTAAATAAAGTCTCTGAGATTCAAAGACAGTGGCATACAAAAGCTGTATTACACAGGAAAAAAGGCAGTGATTTAACACACGCTTTTAGATGCACAAAACCCATTTTAGAAACAGCTTTATCTGGTGTTCAGAACTAGTGATGCCAACAAAACTAATACCTGTTTGTGAAAGCTATTCATTTTAATATCGGTGATATTACTTCTTGATTAAATGTGTAAATGTCACTTGCGGTAGCAGCACAGATGATAATTTAAGCGAGACTGATTAATTGTGTTTCTCTATCTGCACATTTATGTCAGCGAGTAACATTGTTTTTGTTTCTGTCACTGTAAATAAAAGACAGGAAATCAATTTCCATCTTTCCCATATTTTGCTGGAGATGATTCACAAACTGTTCTATTCCTGAAATAATGAACAAGTGAATAAATAAATAAATAAATAAATAAATAAATACATAAATGGAAAGGATGACAAATGGCAACATAAGACTCTATTTGACGTTAGTGTTCCAGATGAGAATGCACGCACAGCATGGGGAAAGCGAATAAAACGAGACTATCAATTAAGCAGGGGCCGGGGCGTGCACTTATGTAATATCGAGCACATGTCCATTTTGAAGGGTAGGCAACCAACGGGCTTCCTCGCTATGACTGCTAAAGCCCTGCATTGGTGCACAAGACAGGAAATGCATCGGCCACGGCAAGCGTGTGCTCAGTTCCATCAGACTGATTGAAAACAGTCAGACGTCCTTGTGAGCATCCTCGGCTGGCTCTAGAATGAGCCTAAATTAGCTCATGGTAGAAACGATGAGCTAAAGCAACAGAGTGATTCACTAGTCAAGGTAGCCTGACGGAGATAGAAAAGGAAGACGCAAGGACACATTCCTCAGCCTCAGGCAGGTGATTCACTCTCCTCATTTGCGTCTCCACAGTTCTGCCCCTGAGTTCAGAAGAGATTATGATTGTGATATGTTATCTCCCAATAAGAGTACAGTGCCCACAGCGAATGTTAAAAAGAATGTAACCGGGCTGGCTGTGATATGCTTTCCTTTTCCCAAGCGAGGAGGACAACACTGTTCAGTTAGATGGTAGGAAAACCTACTGTGAAATGAGAGAATCCAAAATGAAAGGGCTCTTTGTTCACTGTTGATGTTTGTTCCAGCATACACTGAAATGCTCTACACTGAAGATCAGTAGTTGAAGCATATTGAGCTCTAAATAATTAAGAAATATATAGTACGCTGGTGGCATAAATAAGTATGTATGTAACACCATTTATTTTGAATGACTAAAAATAAAATGCTTTCATGCTTTTAGTGCAGCACGTGGTCTCAGCGGGTAGCATCAGGTGTCTCACGCCAAGGTCTTGGATTTGCCTTTCGCCAGCTTTGTGTAGACCCTGGACGTTTATCCTGTGCTCACAAGGGTTTCTTTGAGCCAAAAACAAATGGTTCGGGTGAACTGGTGTTTCTAAAATGTGTGCACCGTGTGATTGCAAAGATGGCACCCAGGCTCATCCTGACCTTATACTGGGAAAGCAGTTAAGGACAGTTTATGGATAATTAATTTTTTTTTTGGCTTATTTAACTTGTATTTACCATTTAGAAAGTCATCCATTTATCCATTGATCTTCTAACTGCTTACCAAGTACAGAATTGCAAGGTTACCTCAGGAAGTACAAGGCTCAAGGGAATGGATAGGATGCCCATTACAGGACACACACATAGACATACACATTTGCATCCATATCTGTGTGGGGACCATCCATTCATTTCTATGGGACAACAATGACAAACTTAACCCCTACCCAGCCCTAACCTTAATCATACGAACCGAACTAAATACAAGATTTTGACAGTTTAAGTTTTTTGATTGCAGTCACAGATTTTTTTTTTTACTAAGGTATATTTTGCGAGAACTTCAAAGCGCCACCACAAGGTTTTAATACATTTTGCAGATATTTGACGCCTATAATGTGGCAATTTCAAACACATACACACACAAACATTTTTGATCATCAGTTTTGGATTCAACAATTACTAGCAGGACCCTCTGTTTTGAAAACTGAGCCATTAATTGAGTGCCGTTAGAAGGCAGCTTGTCTCACTCACAAAGCCTCTGTTTTGAATATATTATGATAATCAACACCAAACTCTCAACAAGGATATGAGACTAATTATCTTGATTGCACATAGTATTCCAGCAATCATGTTTCCATCATAATGCCATCTTCTGCTCAAAAATAGCAGTCGGTATTAGGAAACAATTTATTTCACTATTTCTAACAGACAAAGAAATAAGATAATAGTACCACATAGACATACATAGACAAGTACCACAGAAATCTAAGTATTTTAAAAATTTTCCTGGCACTTCAGTGAAAAACCTTTGCATACTGATACAGATCTATTATTAATTAATCCTATTTATTTTCTACATGAAATCACAGCCATGCAATTTATTAGGTATACCTGCTTATTAACACAAATACCCTGTTTCCCCTAACGTAATACGTACAGCATGCAGACGAAGTTAAATGTCCAGTTAGATAGGCTAAGATGCCTGATCTAATTGGATCTGAACATGGTGAGAATGTTGCTGCCAAACGTGGTGATTCCGGCATCTCAGAAACAGTCACCCTCCTGGGATTTCCACACACTACTGTCTAGAGTTTATACAGTATGACGCAATAAACAAAAAACATCTCGTTTCGCTGAGGAATGGGAGATCAGAAGGGAATGATCAGCTTCATTAAGACTGAAAGGAAGGTCACAAGTGCAAAAATAATAGTGGTGTACGGAAAGGCTTCTCTGAACACACAACTCATCAACCATTTAAGTGGCTCTGTAGGCAAAAGTAACTCCAATATTACTGTGTAAAACACAGTGGTTCCTGATATAGTATACATAACGAATATAAAAAAAGAAAATTATTTATAAGAATCTTAGTGAGTTACACAAATAATAAATTCAAGCCATCTTTAGATGACTTCTGGGACTGCATTTGACATAATGTAGGGCAATGTTTCCCAACCCAGTCTTTGGGGAACCCCAGCAGTCCACGTTTTTGCTCCCTCCCAGCTTCCAGCCAATCAGGAACACTGAATATCTAGTACAGGCCCGCTGGGAGCTGAGAGGAAGCAAAAACATGGACTGTCTTGGGTTCCCACGTGGACTGGGCTGGGGAACATTGGTGTAGAGTGCTAATGATTCGTACATACAGGCCCTCGCCTGACCATGACATGAAAGATACAGAAGCCAAGTGATCCATCAGAACAGCAGCTGCTTGTGAGGTGAAAAGAATAATGTTACAAAGTCCACTCTAATAAATGTAGCGCTAGGTCTCACAACACATTCGCAAGAACATCACTTTCATTTAATAATGAAACTGTGGTTTCTACACAAAATACAGTAGCTGTCATTGGATAGGTTCCTTGTTAAAGTCGCACAAAAAGAAAAAGATTCCAGTGAGCCAACAGATAGCAGTGATTCCGTTAGTTATAGTGAAAGTCGTCCTACAAAATAACCCTCCTCTTCTCCTCTCTCTCACACCGTCCACGATTCTTTTCAAAGGTAAAGTGCAGGTTAATTTGTTTTATGTATTTTTACTTTATATTTTATATTAATAATTTTATATGAATAATTTTGGGTTGTGGAATGAATGTGAAAATTCGCTTTGATATACGAGTGCTTTGGATTACAAGTACGTTTCCGAAACGAATTATGCTCGCAATCTGAGGTTTTACTGTACCTGTTTTCACATTGATGCCTTTCGCTTGATAAAAAGCACGGCACAGATTCACAGTATTGAGAAGTATTTTGAAAACAATTCCATTGCAGTGATTGAGTCAAAACTCAAATAATTCTGTTTTGTGTACATTATTTCCTTGTAAAGAGCAGATATACAATTGTTTGCATTCTATATGAACCATCATATTTTTTGTATTTACAGATGGTTAGCAGATGGAAGGTATGGGATCATTTTACAAAAGGTGGGACTGGCCACCTAAAAAGTAATATCTGCCAAGAGATTGTGGGCCTGTGTTCAAGGAATTCCACCTGAAAAAACATGACGCACGATATGAAGAAGCTACAGCTAATACTCTGGCATGAAGCAGCAAACCAGAACCTTCTTTCCAGCAAGGCTTTACTAAGACAGCTCAGTGGTCACCAGAAGACCCCTAAGAGTGATGGAGTTTGATATTTGAATGATAACAGCATTCAGTTCTGTATTCATAAAGCTAGAAAAGGATCCAGATGGTGCTGAATGTGAAGACCAGGCTTGAGGCCTAAACAGAAGAACACCTTGGATGGATGTTCACGGTCATGTTGGAGGACTAAGACATTGTGAAGGGGTGTGTAATATTGGTGGTTTTAAAGGACAAACGGTAGATCTGAGCTTTCCTGCCCACCATTCAGCAGTTGGTGATTTATGAAATGGAGACTAATCAAGGAGAGACTTGCCAAACTTAAGAGGTGTGCAACACTTCCTCCAGTGGGAGCGTGGCTTACACCTGCAATCCATCATTCAGGCAGCTGGAACATCACAAGATGGAATTCCATGTTGCACATCACGCAAAGAATTCTACTACAGAGAAGAAATTTAACAACTCAAATTAGTGATTTTGGACCTGACATCTGTCCAACATCCATTGAATGGATGACTATTTCAAATCCAGTTCATACTCTGAGCCCATTTGAAGAGAGAACTGTCAAATTCATCAATGCAGATGCGTAGATGTGTCCCTGTCATGCATTATATCTACAGTGCTAACATAAATTTTGTCAGGTGGACTGCAGACTACAAACACAAGAAGGTAACGCTGGAGAGTCTTGAGTGGACATTTTCAAAGACGATGAAAACAGAGGAAGTTGTACTTGGGAGGTTCTTGGCCCTCTGAGGTCAAACCTCGCCCACCTGAGAGAGTTGGACCTGAGTGACAATGACCTTCAGGATTCAGGGGTGACTTGTTATAAAGACAGATTAATGAAAGAGGAACTTAATCAAAGGGCTGAATCCTGACTTGATGAAGAAGGATTGAATTTTACATTTTCAGTGAAGCCATCTACACCAACTACAGAAGGTAAACAGCATTGAAGAGTGTTAGAGTACCTTGGACACTCTTTATGAAAGCATGTTGTCCTCAGAAGCTCACTGTAAAATAGACGCACCTGATCCCATCACAGTAGAGTTGCAATGCTACCATTTAATGCCTGTAATAGAAGGCATCCTTTATAAGTGATGTGAAAACAGTTCATTTGTAGAGCAATTTTGTTAATTAGAAGACATAATTTACTTTAAAAATATGAAAGTTCAGCATTGTGAAAGTTCAGATTATTTGGTCTCTCTTGGTCTGTTTAATTTTGTATTATATCAGGCAGTACTATTAGGTATCAACATTTTAGCTCCTTAAAAATGTCATATTGGTCAGGACCAAATGCTTGAACAAACAACACAGAACAAGAAAACTGAAACAAGTGTACGAATTTACCAAGCAAAATGTTGAAGCGTAAACGGCCAGAAAATGTTCCGTCTGGTAAAATAAACACGAATCAAAGCAGAAATCTAAACAAAACAAGAATGCTAAGAAAACAACCCTAATAAACTGGAATACAAGTGACATTGGCAGACATTACTACATGAATGGGAATTTGGATCAGATTCGATTTCCTGTATAGTCAGCTGACTGAAAAGGACATGGGGTAATTCAGAGGAAAGCACTCCATTACAGCCTTGCTTACAGTCTTTTCTTTCAGTTTATGTTTGCCAGTGGAACGGTTGCCCAAACATCTAGTGCCTGATATAAAATGTTTATTTCTCTACAGATTGCTTTTTTGGTTCCTTCTGTTATTATCTGACACAGATTTTCAGCCACGGAGCAGAAATCAGTTGTTTCAGAAAGGCAATGGTTGTCTCAATTTCACAGGACATCTCCTCTCCCCAAGTGTTATTCTGACAACGTGTTTGTCTTTGTTTTTAACCCATGTGCCTCCTCACCTTTGCATAAATATGCAAAGAGACAATGAAACAGTCAAGACAGTAAAATCAAAAAAATGTCAGTTCTAAAATCACATTCAAATACAATGACCTGTGGCTTTGATCAGTGCATAATTTCAAGTCAAGTCAAGTAGGTTTACCTGGCATTTCAGCCATAAACACAGTATACAGTGAAATGAAGCATTGTTCCTCCAGGATAAAGGTGCACAAAAACAATAGGACAGAAACAACACAGGACTACATAAGTGCAATTACAAGTCAAGACAACATACAGTGCAGTCGGCTAAGTACTAACCGTGCTGGTTTGAATGGATATTTGAATAAAAGCAGTAGTATCATTGCAGATACAGTATTATGACATGTACTGTATACTAGCAGCAAGACAACAATAAATAGTAAATAAACAGAAGCGCAAATAATAGTAGCAGGACAGTATATAACAAATGATATATGAAATACAGTTTGTGATTCAGTTCTGATTCAGAAGTCTGACAGTCTGAGGGAAGAAACAGTTTCCCACACTGAAAAAAGTAAACCATAGCCGTTGTTTGTTTAATGTATTTTTTCTCATTCCATCAATTAAAAAAATATTAATTTGCTCTTTTAAACTAAACTGTCTAATTTATGTTTATGGGTGAATTATTTTTTTTTTACTTTACTATAATGCTACTGACATCAGGGAACCAAAGTAAAATTTTTGATTTTGATCAAATCAATTTCATTAGGTTGAGCAGTCTTTAAAACGACGTTTTGGCGGGATAATTTTACTTCCGCCTCAAACGGGAGCATGACGTTGAAACAACAACGTCGAAACAAGTAAGGAAAGATATCAGAACCTGTATTTCATTTAATATTAGTTAAGCAATTTCCGTTAAACATACTTGTATCATCATATCCTTTACTGGAAATAATATTCAGACGACGTAACTTTCAGCCCCTGTGTGGGAAGCAAGTTACAGAACGGTTTGACAAGGACAAAATGTACCCAGTGTAAACAGTGTTTTAATTTGTCGAAAAATGCAGCTATAGTTTGGTTGTTTTTTTCCTCTCAATTTCAAATACTGTTAGCAGTGTTGAATGACTGTTAATGTTTATGCATTTTGTAAT
>JAODKE010000020.1:1039622-1050413 GCA_026779605.1 Mormyrus hasselquistii
AAACATTCAAAAGTGGTTTATATTAAATTATAATTTAAGATTAGATTTAGTAGAATATTTACATTAATTAATATAGCAAACTCATTTATTTTGATTTAGAACAATTTTAAATATTTGGTTTGTTTCACCTTCAGAAATTAGTTTACATGAACTTGTATGTAAAGGTTACAGTAAATGGTTTATTTACATTAAGGCAATGCTAAGATATTAGGTGTGACAGGTTACTTTTACATTTTTTTAAGTTGAGCCAGTGTTATATTTCTTTCAGTGCAGGCTGTGATGCAGCTACACCGGTACTCTCTGTGGTCGGAGCTCAGAGTGCTCAGAGAAGTCTGCGCTCCACTTCCTCTAAGATGAGTTCCACAGCCTCAAACCGTACAACCATTATAATTCAACTTAAAATTAATTTCAGTTAAACTTGAAATAAATCAAAATTGAACTAAAGAAAAGTGTATTTATAAAATTGGTTTTGTTCTGTGTTTTTTTGACATACATCCACATAAATTACTAAAATTTCTATTATCTGACTTTTGATTTGAAAGGGGAAAAAACACACCATACACATGCAGAAAAATCCACTTTTTGGCCACTGAACTAGATGAAGGTTATCTTCTGGACCATTACACTTTCTTACAGTTTGATGTAACTAATAGGTGTTGAAAGAAAATATTGCATTGTTACATGTTTAAGTAACATTATCATTGCTAAAGACAGATTTGTGGTGGTCTTTGTACGTCTTAGATCATTATGAGCTCCGGCACTTAAAGGTTTACAAATTAAACACTAGTTCCATCATCTCGAGCATATAGATAGGCTTGTTTTTCAACACAACACTATACACATAATGAGTAATAAGAGGTTCCTATTAGCAGGATAATTTTTACTGGTTTATTTTTATGACTGCAAGGGGAATAACCTTTTTAAACACTGCATCCATCCACTGTCTACTTTTTGCTCCAGGAGTTCCCAACTACTAAGAACGTCATCCATCCATCCATTCATGGATACTTTATATGTGTTACAAGATTGTGGTGTTAGCTTGAAGCCTACTAGGAAGCTGGGAACACCCTGGACAGGAATCCTATCAATTATGAGGCCCACACACACTCACATGTACAATCATATAACTGAATAACTGTGGAGGAAGCAGGGAGAAAAAGAGAGAGAACAGCCCCAATCCTAAAGATGTGACCTACTGAGACACCATGATTCCTTTCTTCATTGCAAGATATTTCAAAATGCAATGCATTATAATGGAAGGAACATGCCTGAAGCATCTGGCAAATTTTTGTGTGATCAAAATTTATGTAACGATTTATGTGCACAGCGATTCTTCTAGAAGTTCTGTGAGGCCGATTAAGAACAACAGCAGCTCAAAACTTTTGTGCAAAATGAATTACTGTATCATCAATATGTAAGATGACATTTAGGCAGTTGACAAACAGACCGTATGCATGAAAATCCCCTCATGATTTAAACGTTTTTAAGTACAATTTTACATGCAAACAAATCAAATGATTGTTGCAGACTCACTCTTTAAAAAGTTTCAAATCAGTGAACTGTGTTTGCAGATTTAGGGTAATGAGTCACCGCAGGGAGTGAATCTCCTCTGCAGTCATTTTCTTTTGAGGTACATTTTTAGCTAATCACCAAACAACTGTTAGCATTAGCGCTTCAGTGGGAAAGCACATTAGCTTAAGTAAGAAATGAAAGCAGAGAGAGATTCAATTCGCAACAAAGTAGCCTCGTGTAGGTCCAGTACAGGCCACAAAGGGTGTTCTCAGATTAGTCAATGTGTACCGTATGTGTGCCAGAGTGTGTTTGACCGCCAAAGTCCAGTTCGTTTGACTAGTGTGATCGCTCCGTACCGTGCCCTGGTTCACTTGGGGAGGTGGGCCAGAGTACGGTTACTCAGACTCGGGTACAGTAAACATTTTAGCGTGATAGCTAATGGTGCTCGAGTACAGAACACAGGCATGACGCCAATGATGCGACTGACACACATATGTGCACATGTGTCCTACACGTGAAATGAAGATGGTACAGATCGCATCGTGTTTTCCGCAAAACTGTACTCCCAAATTACATAGACGTCACAGTGTTGTCATGGCATTTTTCGTATGCGATCATGCTCTGCCCTTAAGCAGAAAGGTTTTTGCTCGACATGCTTGGAGATTTTTAAGAGAATCAGTGCATGAAGTATAGGAGGAATCTAAACACACACACACACATATATATATATATATATATATATATGTATGAAATTCAGGTTAAACACAATGAGATTCAATACGTATCTCCTACCGATGTACTGAGTGCAAATACGAGTGAGCGGGTTTGTAGTTATATCTGTAAGAGTCATTGTGCTACAATTCCCAGTTTTTCTAGTTACGCTTGAGGGGGACTGTATTACATTTCATCACAATTTCATTTTCTCCGGCAGATGAGAAATGGGCATGTAGCATGTATGCGTTAAATCTGGCCTCTAATAAAATCAAACACATCACAAGTCATAGCGCTCTCACAAAAGGAGCTAGGGATAAAATGGAACACCATCTGTTATCATAGCAAGTCTGACTTATTAAAACGTAAAATGAAAGCGATGCCGCTGGGAGCCCTGGACGTGCAGTAAATACAGCAGGAAATAAAACGCAAAATGTGAGATTCCTCTTTTCCTGTGTCCTTACCTATATCTGCCAGTGATGACAGAAATTTGGAAACACAAGAATGAAGACACACAGACAAACACACACACATCCTGTCTGAATCTCACCATGCAAAGCCCTTCATAAATGTTGATGTACAAGAGAGAGCTAGCCAGTGGCCTGCGGATGCTGAACCGCCCAGCAAGGACTCCTCTGAAGCAGTGTTTCTCAATCCAGTCCTCGGGGACATCTGGGCATGTTTGGGGCATCCCTGAGGACTGGTTTGAGAGACACTGCTCTAACAGTAGGGGACCCCCAAAAGTGAGGGTCACAAGACAGTGCTGGGGGAGGGGGATGTGAAATGATTTCCACAATATGTTACTAAAATAGAAAAAATGTGACAGAATTTTTTATTTAACCACAACTGGTTGTTTTTTTATCTTCCACTCCCCCCGTTCGGTGAAATTTTCAGAAGGGGAAGCCAATGAAATGGGTGTCTGGCACAATTATTTTGGGGGTGGTGTGCTGAAAGATTTGGAAATCCGTTATCTATAAACAGGCATGTATTTGTTGTTTACCCTCTTACAATGCTACTGTACTTATAACTCATTTTCAAATTACATTGTCATTTTGGATATATAGTTTATATAGGATATACTGCTATGCAGTACCAGGTAGGATCCCCTTTTGTCTCCACAGCCACTGCAAGAGTTGACAAGTTGCATCTCCGAGCGCACAGTGCTGTGGTACCGAGCTGTTATTTCTGCAGCCGTAGGCTTGCTGTCAGCTTTAACGAATCTGGCCATTCTCCTCTGACCTCTTTCATTAACAAGGTGTTTTCAGCAACAGAGCTGCCAGCTGACTGAAAGGTCTTTTTTTGTTTATCACGCCATTCGCTGTAAACTCTAGACATTGTAGTATGTGAAATTCCCAGGAGGGTGGCTGTTGCTGAGATGCTCGGACTACCACATCTGGTACCAGCAAATACGCTGCGTGTAAAATCACGTTAGCCATTATTTTGCTTAGCCTGACTCTAAGTGAACCTCTTGACCCAGTCTGCATGCCGTATGTATCCAGTTGCAGCCACATGATTCGCTGTTCGGTGGAATGGGCTCTCAGCTTAATGAGCATGTGTACCTAATAAACTGGCCACGGTTTACATGACTACACGTTTGGCAGAATCATTTTTAACAACATAAACAAGCTTGTAACAAGGTTTATAATACACTTCTTTCTTTCCATTTCCACTCTTACTAGTGCTTATAATGTAAAGCCATTTTTCACCAGTACTTTTTAAACCTTTCAAATGAAGGTCAGAGTTTATGCAAATGTGAGTCCCTTACACATGGGCTGCTTGGGGATTTGTCAAAACTGACACACAACCCTTCCGCGCCGCAAGGATACATTGCAGAGAGAGAGAGCGAGCGAGAGAGAGTGAGAGGGAAAGAGACAAGCAAATATAATTTCAGCGGTTTTGTTGTCAAATCTAAAATGCCATCTCCATAAAACCATTTTGTTGTTGTTTTAATTATTGACAGTAAAGCAATCTGTTCCTAATTACAAACATTTGCTTGTAGCAATTAAAAACAGTTGCTTGCAGCTATTTAATTTGGCTCTCCTAATCTTGTCAGCAATTAGAGTGCATATAAGTTAAGAAATGAACTTGTTTCGTTTCCAGGAAAACAAGAACGATCCCTTTTCCAATTGCATAAAGCTGCCTCAGGCACCTTTGCTATTTATTTTGAAATCTGGCCATTTTTTCGAATTTTAATCCACTTATTTCGCACTCTCATGCTGCATTTTTCCATTAAAGGGACTTCAGGAAGCGTTAAAAATGATGGTATCGTTTCCTTAAAAGATATTCAAAAGATGCCCACATCTGAAAAGTGAACGCAATAACATTCTCATTTACCACAATTTAGTTGTTTTTCATTTCTATCATGCTGTCAAAACAGCAGGAGGAATATATATCCTTCTTGAAATTGATGTCAACTTGTAACAAAGGAAGAAAAACATGTTCTTTATCAAGCGGCAAACATCTACTTATATTGTCAAGAGAGTATCCAATGGCTCTTCCTCAAGGTCCAGAAATATGACGGAAACAGCTGCTGATATTCTTGGTGAGGTAATAATACAGCGTTGATGTTGTGGCACTTCATCTCTCTCTCTCTCAGCATTTTTCATCAGCAGATAGGTGCCTTGCCAAGTATACATATATGCATGTTCATAAACCTTGATATAACAGAGAGAGTGAGTGACAAAGAGAGAGGAGGAATGATAAACTGCGGTGTACCTCTCCACAGAACAATATTTTGCTTTCTCTTTGGCTCCAGGCAGCTGATGGCTATTGATTCCCTTGTGAGGGATAACCACATTTTATGATACACTTCTGCGTGGAGCTGCATGCTTTCAATCACGGATGAAAGCTGGTTACCTGGTAACAAATGGACAGCCCTACTCCAGTGATGTCAACTATTGTTTTCATAATATATGCTCAAAACACAAACTGGCAGCCAGGCGACCCATTTGAGCAATAATGTTTTCCTGTATTAATAAAGAGATGGGTATCTGCGGCAGCACAGGTTCACTGCAATTATGCTTATTAGTAATAATTATAATCTTTTCTCTGGAGTAAACACATGGACAAGGAAACACTTGTGGTTTTTGGACTCGCTTTAGGCTCCCATTTTGATGAAGCTGTGAACATAACAGAATATTACTAGATATGTTGGGGATGTTTAAAAACACAGGAACTGCTATACAGGAAAGTGCAAAACTGAGGAGTAGAACAGGGGAAAAAGACAGATCAACTATGAAAATAACACTTTTTTCAAGTAACATATTACACAAAGAGAACTGAGTAAGGAATGCTCTGATTAATGATATATAATTGTTAATCGAGGATGAAAAGGTAGAATTGCTAGTTGAAATTCACCTTTACGAGGTTCTAACTTAAATTTAATAGCGACTGATTGTCATTGTTGACACAGCACAGGGTGCAGGACGCTGAAATGTGTCCTCTGCTTTTAACCCACATGTGACATGGCAGTGGGCAGGTATTGTTTAGCACCCAGGGGATAGTGTGTGGGGGCGGTACCTTGCTGCTCAGGGATTCGAAACAGCAACCTTTCTGTCACGACTGTGCTTCCCTGACCACCAGGCTACCACTGACAGAAATCAGAATTATATATGTATACTTGATGCCTGTGATTGTCACCTAGGCTGCATCACTGATGGACTGAAATGATTGAAATTATAATTATTTGAATGTTATTAATATTGAAGACCTGTTCATCTGTATCCTGATCTAAATTCATTGTAATAAGAAAGTACTCAGGGTATCAAAAAAAGGCTTTTTCTCCCAAATTGATTTGTGAGTTGTTAGATTGATCAGAGGTCCATCTGCTGGTGTCCCACACACTTGGCCTCCATCTCCTCATGCTCATGCAATTATAAGAACCTGCTTAGACGCTGGTGTCCATTGGGCCCCTCTCATTAGGAATTAATCTCCTAGGAAAAGTGTAATGGTGAATTCACGTATTACTGCCACAGGACAACACTGCAGATTGGTCACATGTATCAAAAAAGGGAATCCGGCGACGTTGAAGCTTAACATTCACTCACGTCTTCCTTTGCCTGTGAAGCGACATCCAAATAGTGTGAATACCACACAGTTCTCAGTTTTTTTACATTTGGTCGTCCATCCTCAGTCTAACTGAAAGCTGCTTCCAGAATTAACAGTGCTACTGCCTCAGTTGCATCAGATTTTCCACTGGATGCAAGATTAGCAATTACGTTTACAGATTTATTCCTATTATCCTATTTCTTTACCATTATTGGTAAAGTATCATTAATTATCATCATTGTTTTTTGCAAAAGGGAAACCATTTCCATCTCTTTTCACATTTAAATGAAATGCAGCCGGGTAATTTATATTTATTGCATTCCGGCTATGTAAATTCACAATAATTAAATGTGACATTTTAAACAGAACCACTGCCCTATACTGCTTCATCTACACATTTGGATAAAACAATTCAGCTCGATTTCATTATAATGTATATAACTCTGCAGTGGGTTATAAACATTTATATGCAATGCTGACAGCTCAAATTATACAGCAAAGTCATACACTCTTCAGCCGCATTTCATCTATCCATATAATGCTGAAAGAAGAATATCTCAGCATTTACTTCAAACACAAATTGGATATAATGTTAAAAACTGATGCCGCAGAGCTTTTTTAATTATAATTGTTTTCACTTTTAGAACTGAAGGAGAAATTCCATTTGTGGGATATTGGCAAGGTATAATTTTTCACCTCCTGAACAGAAAACGTGATCCATCCACCCATGTTCGGTACACGAAATATGATCATTTGATTTAATTATAAAACTAAGAGGATCCAAAACTGAATGCATTGCTGTAAATGTTTCTGCCATTAAACAGATGTGCCCTGTCAGTGATCTTTGCTGGATGGTTTAAATCTAATCCTGCGGTGTCAGTATTTCAAAAGAGGTTTTTTGTAATTATTATTTTTTAATTTCTTGAGCAAATATTCCACATTCATCTTCATTAAATGTACGTTTACAATTTACACTTCTAATTGTGGTTCTAAGAAATATGCATTTACTGTTTATTGTTGGGTTACTGCGGTAATCCTTTGCCAAACTGTATTATGAAAAAAATAGCAGTTAAATTATCTCTGGTGACATCTTGCAATAATGATTCCTGTTCTCCTATAAATAAATACCCATGATCTGACAAGCATTTAATAACAATGGGATAAGCAATGTGCCTTTTTTAATTTACATATATTTTCTAATATTTTTTGGACATTTTTGTATTGTTTGGTGGAGCAGATGGGCATAGAGTAACGTTACTTCCACTGAAAAGATGGATCTATGAAAGAACAAAGACTGACTTTCATTTATATAAATGGTGAAGTGCACATCAGCTGATTAAACCCAGCCAGCTCAGTAGAGCAATTAAACATTTTATTGTTCCAATCCGAGTTTATTAATGACATTGTGATGCAGGCCCGTATCCTAAGCACACCGGCTTGACTTTCATCAAAGCTGGCAAGATCATGCTAATGACTGACTCATTCCTTCACACATTTATTTTCACAAGGCCTAAACTGATATAGGACTGTAAAGCTTTGTGACTCTGTACTAGACAGGCAAGCACTAGTTTAGATTATCTCTTACCCATCTTGAATGTATATGAAGGTTTTGATGTAAAAAAAAAAAAATAACTTCTTCCGACTCATTAGCCTCGATTAGGTATAGGTACACCTTGCTGCCAATAGGTAGGACCTATTTTTCTTCCGTGAACAATTCAGGTTATGCCTTCAGAGAAGCCTTTCTGTGTGCCGCCGGTGTACTGAACTGTTATTTTTACACTTGTGGTCTTCCGGTTAGGTTTAACAAGTCTACCTATACCTATATAACCTCTCATTAACAGCACATTTTTGGCCCCAGGGTTTTTCTTCAATGCTCCATTTTCTGTAAATTCTTGACATTGACGTATGAGAAAACTGAATATCTTTATTGTCATTATACATGTACAATGCTGCCGTCTTATTATTATATAAAATCCCAGGGGGGTGGCTGCTTCTGCCATACTGGAACCACCATGTTGGGCACCAGCAATTACACTGCAGTGAAAATCACTTAAATCACTCATTCTAACGGTTAATTAAACAGTTCTGGAACCTCTGGGCTTTGTCTGCATGCTGAATGCATTCAGGTCAGAGTGCAATAAAAGGGGTGGGGGGAGTTAGGATGATTCCAAAGGCTCCTGAGTGAGGGGGGCCCTGAAAATGTGGAACATGACTGGATTGGTTTGGGGCCCGATGTGATTTGCTGTCATGGAGCCCTGCTTAAGGTGCAGCCGCATGATTGGCTGTTTGGAAGAGCAAGCTGTGTGGTTTAACAATTAGGTGCACCCAATATAGGGCCCACCGAGTATATATTTTATCCTCTTTTTAAGGTAATATTAAAAATGTAACATATACTTAATAGGACTAATGGCTAATTTGATGTTTTGCTTCCATATAATTTTCATTTCCAGTTTTTGTAAAATCTGGGCCTTGCCTTCTGGTCTTGATCTTGGGCCTCGCGAAGACAGCAGGTTAATCAATTTTTTCCCTGGGAGTAAATAAGAAGCAGGGCCATATAATCAATCTTTTCGGGTACTGGAATCATAATATTGGACTGCCCTGTCAACCGTGCCATTAGCAAGATTAATTTGTGCCGTTTTACATTTACAAGAACAACATTGATTCCCCGTGTAGTTATCTGACTGAGCCCCTCCTCCTTTCTTCTATAATTCAAAATCTAAAAAAGTGTATTAATTTACTGGCGGTGGAAGGTTCCCGCACTGAATCGGAGAATAAATCTTGGTTATGATTACCCACAACTCCCTGTCAGAGTCATACATCTTCTCGGCACACCGCAATTAATCGCTCCGCACAACTATTCTGCTCAATTAACTATGAGGGCCGTGGAATAGACTTGCCTTCCTTTATTTGACTCCAAAATATTTTTCCCCCAATAACTAACAGTCAGTGGTTAGTATGTTTTTGGAATTGGAGTAATTATGCAATAACACATAATATAGACCGAGGTTTAAAGCAGGAACTCTAGTATTATTAAAAATCCATATGAAGAGTCCAGCTGCAGCTTAATGTGAATCCCACTGCGGTTGCCTACAATGCATTAATTTAGTAGCAGATCATTTTTGCGATATCCTGAAATGAGGGAGCTACGGAGGATATTGCTTTAATTAATTTCATGCTGCTGAATCCCAAACAAAGCGGAGGGGAAATAGAGTTCTTTCAGTGAGCCTCGGAGGGTGAAAAGAGGTTAAACGCAATATGAGAACCCCATTGTCTTTCCAGAGAAAACCAATCCACTTGTGTTCTATCGTGTTTGAAGCAATTAACAAATCATCCGCAGAACTGTATTAAACCAAAGAAGCAGCAGAAAAAAAAACAAGACTTTGCCGTGTGTTTAATCCAATCTGCCCCCACCCCCCCCCTCCACTACTCTGTAAACTGCTGTGAAACACTGGACTGCATCCACCAAACAACCGGCGAAGTACATCTCTTGTTAAATAACCATGATGCCACGGGGAAGCTGTGATATAAATAAGACAAAAACAGTTATTTCAGGTGTACCGTGTGTTATATAACTAAGCCATAAGTTCACCTTACTGGGTTTTGAAAGGCTCTTGACCAGCAGTGCTGCCACTTTGGGTTCATGAGGTACTTTTACACATCAATAGAAGGACACCTTTATTCCACCTGTCCGTCGTATTTACAGAAGACATTTTATGGCTCTAGTAACTATATTTAGACATCATCTTGTACTCTGTCTTTATTATTATTATTATAATAATTATTATTATCATTCTCTTTGTGAGCTTCCCTAATTAGTAACGTGATATATTCAGGGTGTGTAGTCCTATGTGTAAAACATAAAGCAACCCAAAATAAGAGTTTCTCTCTCTGGCTAAAATGCTGGAGTGCATTTTGTATTTTTCATCCCCGTTTTCTTGTCACTACACTGAATATAAAATGATCTGTCAGTGTCCCTTTGCATTTATGTTTATACACATAAGGCAGCCCCTGAGCAGCAATGAATCATGGATCTACATTTAAATTGCTCTTTGAATCCACCGGATGGGTTTTCTCCTGAAACACAGTGCGGCGTAAAGAGGTCACTCCAAGCTGTTCCCATTGTACGTTCTCATTAGACCTGCGCCGTATGCGAATTTACTGCCATTATCCAGAATGACAACGGAAATGAGGGTACAGCATATTTATACATTTACACAATGCCAAAAATGGAACATTGTGAATGTTCAAAATCTAATTTCTTTTACTGTTCCATTACCATTTCATTAATCCTTGGTAACTTGTCCCAACTTTAGTTTTATTTATTTCTCATTGATTTTATGAGTAATTCATTGTATCACAGGGAAAAGGACTCAGACGCTACACCTTTTGTTCTCGGTGATTGTGAGAGTTCCCACAATGGCTTTTATCTCCTCTGAACTATAATTGTACAGCTAAAGCTCAGAAACGAGGGTGGGGGGGGGGGGGGGGGGGAGATGCGATATTGATCCCCCGGGGGGTTTA
>JAODKE010000020.1:1091636-1114369 GCA_026779605.1 Mormyrus hasselquistii
TCACTGGTTTTTTTCTTTATAACATACAATTAATTCCATAATTAACAAAAAAAAAAAAAAAAAAAAAAAAAAAAAAAAAATCAGTGCATGAAAATCCATATATTACTTATATACTTAATTGTGAGGGAGGCACTGAGCTCAGTCTCCGTCGCTGGAGTCTGAATCCTCAGATGACGCCGAGCTCCCGGACTCCGACGAGGAGTCTGATCTTCCCAGTCGCTCCTCACCACTTTTCTTCAGCTCTGAGGCCTGCTCTCCCCACCCCTCCTTCTGATCCCCCTCCCTTACCCCCTGCCATCTCGCCTCTGGTGGAGTCTCCTTGGGAGGGACGGCTGGGGAGGAGGGGACGCTGATGGAGTTTTGCGGCTGTCTCTCCAACAAGCCGGACTGCGCTACTGGGGACAGGGGGAGATTAAGGCTCGAAGGGAGCAGCATCCCTGGGTACAGCATGCTGGACAGCAGCAGTGGGTTAAGCGCTAGCAAGGAGCTGCTGGCAGAGGCGGTGCTCGGCGCGGCCGCAGAGCTGCAGGGCTCCTGGTCCTGGTCCTGGCCCTTGGTCCTTTCGCCCTTGGGGTTGGGGGTGACAGGAGGGTCACTGGAGACCGAGGCCGCTCCATTGCCGCTCCCGCTTTCCTTCTTGCCATCCTCCACGCCAGTCGTCCCCTCCTGCGACTTCCCTAGCAGGCTGCTCATGCCCAGAAGGTTCGAGAGCATCATGGGAAACATGGAAGCCAGGTTGCCGGTGTCTCCAGTAGCCGTCGCCAGGCCCCCCGGCAGACCCATGAGGCCGGCACCAAACTGCAGGGCCTGCAGGCTCTGGAGGTTCTGCTGCAGGGCTTGCAGGCTGGACAGGTCCATGCCAGGGAGCAGCCCGTTGGCCAGCAGGGGGTTCCCGGGCAGGGCAGGGCCGGCCGCGGCTGCCTTAGCCGCAGTGCTTTTGGGCCGCCTGCCACGGCGACTCACCTCCTCCGGAACTATGGGCCCGGTCAGGATGCGGTCAAACATACTCTCTGGAAGGTAGCCCTGGGAAGAGCAAAACAGGGGCTTGAGTGAGGGGCAGGCTGGGAGAGGCTGGAGCACGGCGGCACAGAGGAGTACTCACCGACTGCTTGACCAGATCGGCCCACTCTGGGGGCACCCCGTACTCGGGGTTCTCCTGAAGGAAGCGGCACAGGTCCTTCAGCGGGGGGGCCAGGGCACCACCCACCTGGGGAGGGGGGAGGGGACAACACACAGAAGGTATCAAGCAGGGGCCGGGCGTAGGTGGTGGGCTGAGGCAGAGGTCACGGGGGGGGGGGGGCTAACCTTGCGCGCGTTCCCCCTGTTGATGATCTGCACACCCTCCTCCCCCGTCAGGCTGTTGACATCCATCTTGTTGGGATTGCGGCACCGATGGCGCTTCTGCTTTGGCCGGCCGTCCGGAAACTGCATGTCGGTGGTGCCCTGCAGGGGGAGCCGTACGGGCATGATCACGCACCTCTCTGCATGCGAGACGCCTCATCTTTAGGACTCCTCTTCCAAGGCTACACCCTGGCGAGTTTCATCTACATGCCTATGAGGGCATGATGGCCCCCAGGAGACAGGAGGAAGTGAAAGGGGGGGCACTCACAGGCAGGCAGGCCCCAGCGTCTGCCACGAAACCCGGGTGCGCCCTCAGCCACTGTTCCAACTCTTTCCTCTTGGGGGCATCGTCACCTGTGAGACGGGTTCCGTCTTTGAGGTTGATGACAGGCACCCTCCCCTCGGGGTCTGTCGGCCCCTGCCTGTAGCCCTGTGCTGGGGCCACGGCGGGACTGGCCGGGGCACTGCCGTACCAGCCAGCTGATGCCTGGAGGGGAAGACGGCTGTGGTTACTGACCTAATTGCCCCCACCGAGAGCCCCTCCCCGACTTAGATACAATCCACAAAAATACCTACAAGAGGGTTCATGTACTTTGATTTCCATGACCGTTTCATGACTTCAGGCTAAATTTTCATGAATCGATTCAAGAAAGTTTGTTGTTCCACCAAGGAACAGTGAACTATGTCATGTGATCATTGCATGACAGCATTACAAACACGTACCTTTTGCAGAGAAACCACCATTTTGCATTTAATCTTTTGGTGGATATACCTTCCACTGCATATAAATTTTACAGATACTTTTACAGATAAGCAGTTACTTTTCTTTCTCGTTTAGGCAAACCCTATTAAAAAAAGTCACATAGTTTACTTAATATTTGGTCTAATAATGATGAACTGATAAGCGGGTTGGAAAATGGATGGATGGATGGATGACGAACTGGACACCCTATTAACCAGAGCAGATTGTGTGTCCCAGCAAGAGATAGATAATCACTCAATCATTCCTTACATTTGCAAACAAAAAAAAACAATTCCTGAGTTGTGCAAGTGCTAAAAAGGACAAACTATGTGTGCTACTCTGACATAAGCATGATGTAGAAGAATGAAATATTAAGTTGAAGTTTAATGTCATCAAATGTGTGAAATTGAAAAAGCATATGGCATTTAAAAGAAAAAACAAAAAAAGGATGAAATAATTCAATAGTGCACTTTGCATGTGAATATGGAAAAGAAGGTCCTTGATGTCACATCTGTTAGCACCTGTGTGGGATTATAAACTGCAAATGACTCTATACCTTTATATGTTTATTTTATATAGTAAAATGTGTTCCTTCCAGTAATCACCTGAATGACACGAACACTCTCACTCGCACACGTTCTGTACACTGTCTGATACTTGAACGTGACACATTCTGTATCTAAATTTCGTTGTTAGCTTGGACTCATAACGGGGCAATCATTGTCACAGCCAGCACATATGTAAAGTGCACTGTGGCCTCTCAGAACACCACACACATGCATGCGCGTTATGGTCTTGCACAGTCTGATATTTACACTTCATGCAGTCATTGCACTGAGTAATAGTTCTTTATATTGTGCGTTTTTTCCTTTCTAATTGGGCCGGCTCCCTCACCTGCTCGTGGGCCATAGGGGTTCTGCTCCTGTTCATGAACAGGACGCCCAATCCTTCCACATTCTTCCTCCTGCCACGCCGCCTCTTCACTGCGGGCGGTGTGTCCGCCACCATCCACTCCCCTGGGAAGGCACAGGACGGCGTCACGGGGACATTTTTGGCACGCGCCTCTGCTCCTGAGCCGCGCAGCTTTAACATTCGCCGGTGACACTCGCCCTAGGCGACGGCGCGCGAGTAAACATTTGGGTGGCGTTAACCATGAAAGCAGAGCTCAGAGGCAGACGCTGACAGACCACATGGCGGTTTGCGTTTGAAAAAACTCACCTCTACTGTAACGCATGGTATTATTACCTCCCTGACTGACTGACTTCAGGGGGGACCGCAGATGAGTTCATGATATTGTTAATACGCTAAGCGGTCTGAGCAGAAACATGAAGGTTCTCCAGCAGAGGCTACCGCTAAAGTGTGTTTGAGGGACTCGAGGTACATTACTTTAGTACAATAAAACAACCAAATCTAAAATTTTACACTGCAATGCTTAGTGGCTCTCCATTCATCTGCTACTCCCAGTGGCCGTGCTCCTATAGTTTACACATACCTGGGCCAGTGCTGGGTAATGGCTTGGTGAAATCAGAAAGGCTGGCATCAGCAGCAGCCTGCAGATCATGCAGACGGGCCAAGTACTGCTGCTGATTCGCAGCTCCTTCTTCTGCCTCCAGGGGGCGCTTCAAGAGCAGGCCCTGTTTCTGGAACGTCATCTTCAAGCTTCCCTCCTGCTGAAGAATAGCCTCGCATTAAATCGGCGGCCGGCATGCATGCACACACACAGTATGTAGTCATACGTTTCATCTAAGAGTTTGTTCAGGTCTCTTGTTTTCCTTTGTATTTTGGTCCCAGAATAAGAATTTTTTTCTCCCTAGTATTTGTAACTTCTGTAAATCAGAGCAGGGCTAAGAGACCCAAATTAAATGCATAATCGTGTATAATCTATGAGCACAGTAAAAGCAATATGCTATGGAACCGAACTTGCAGCACAATCTGCATTATCTGCCACCGTATGTCCACTGTGCTGATGAAACAGGCCAATATAATTGCTGACATTTAAAAGCGCAAGGGTTTTTTTTTAATGCCGCGAAAAGCAGACAGACACTGTTAGCTCAGGGACAGGTCGCAGAAATTTAGAAGGCACCTCTTTATCCAGGACATCTCGAAAGAGAGATTTAGCAATGTTAAATATTAATACTGGAGAATTAAACGCAATATCGAAAGCGGAGATCATACATGTACGCAGAAGGCAGACATTCACACAGAAGAGCGAGACCATGCTGTGCACGCCACATTCAGGTCCTAGTGAACAAAAAGTAAACATACGTCTTTGATTTTGACTGTAAACTCCTTTTCTGGTACATGCGTCTTCACCTTTGCCATCCGCGGGGAGGCTGAGCACTCCTCTCTAAGGCCTGCAGGCCCCGTGGGGCTATCCAGAAGCTTGGTGGTGTAAAACGACGATACCACACCCACTTCACATGCGCGCCGGGCCGTGGGCCACCTCGCCTTCAGAACCGCCTGACAGATACTGTCCAGGCGGTTGATGATAACCCGGTCCTGCAGGGGGTGACGTGGTGCGATTTCAGGAAAACAAAGTCACAACAAACAGGTGCGCAGTTTCATGTATTTGGATAGGGGTCTAGTCGATGTCTGCACGCTCACCTTTGGCCAGTAGGAGGCAGCCAGCATGAATCCTCCCTGGAAAGGATTGGAGGAGCTGGGCAGGATACTCTCAGGAAGGCTGCCATCTTGCGTCTCTTCCTGTGTGGTGCTCAGTGACGCTACGCTGTCCTCGTCAAAGCCTTTCATGTTCGGCCCCGGCAACACTGGAAGCACACGTCCCACATGCTTGACCCTCTACAGACACTCCGTAAAACCAGTGAACAGCCCATGTGTCATGGGGCAACATGCTGAATACTAGCACCAGTGTCCTGTACTACGAAGCGGGGTTACTGGCTTATCGGGGTAACCTGTCGAATTTAAGGTAGTCTGGGCAAAATGTAAGTGAACGAATATGAAATCCATTTAAACTGTGGTACCTTAAATCCGACAAGTTACCCCTATAAGCCAGTAACTCTGCTTCGTAGTACAGGCCACAGGTAACCACCCTCTCGCTTCCCAGAACTTACCAGCCTTCCTGTCCTCCTCTGCATCGCTTTCACCGTCCTCAGAGGATGACGATGAACCTGAAGAGGAGGAGGATGCGGAGCTGGAACCCGATCGCGAAGAGGACGAGGAGGATGATGATGATGAAGAGGAGCGTGAAGATGAGCCTGATGAGGAACAGGAGGCGTGGCGCCCCCGGGGACTCCTGGAGCTCGGCTTGCAAGCTTTCCTGTGCTTCTCGCCGCTTGACTCAGGCGTGAAGGCCTTGGTGTGCAATGCCTGGGCCTTTTGGAGGACGACCTCCCCCCCTAGGTTCGCGGGGGTCCGAGGAACCACCTTGGGACTCCAGGATGCGAGTGGCTCTTTCCTTTCTATATCCTCCGCCTCAAAGATGGGCTCCTGTTTCAGCTCCATCTTGGGGCCTTCGTCCGGGGCGGACGGAGTCTCAGGCTCCCGCAGTGGGCCGCTCAAGGGGGACCCAGCGAGCGGGGTCTGGCTCTGGAACGGCAGAAGTGGCGTGGCGATGCGGGACTGTGAGCCCCTATGCTGGCTGTAGCTGCTTTGAGCAGCTATGAACACGAGCTCAGGGTCGCGCAGAATGTGGTAGTCCGTGCGGCTGACTCCATGTTTGGCTGCTCCTATCAGCAGGTCGCGGTCGTGGTGCCCTGGCTCCCACCACACGGGTAGGTCAGGGCCCAGCTGGCACAGTGCCAGGCGCTCGTCCAGCTGTGGGTGCCGCAGCACCTGCTCCCGGACCTTGCGCAGCAGTTCGATGCGGTATAGCGTGCGGGAAGCCCGCTCCTCCGTGATAGGCTGAATGGAGATGGAGGGGTCAGCGGAATCTGGGGGAGAGGAGGGGGGATAACATTAATAGGACCGCTCAGCACATACATGGAGAACAACGGTCACCGTGGTAACACGCACCATCCTCGCGGGCGGGCAGGCGGCACACACGCCGGCACATGGCCGTGAATGCCTGCAGGTACTTTTGCAGACTCTCGTCAGTCTTCTTGTGCAACCGCGCCATGGCGCGGAACTTGGTCCATTCGAAGCGGCCTGCCTCGGTGTCGAACACCACACCGAAGGTGGACACCACACGATAGAAGTCTGCCTCTTCGCGCCTGGTCCACCTGAGGAGGGGGTAGACGGCAGCGATTATAGGCGTATTCCCGCCGGGATGCTCCGCTCGGGGAACGCGGGCTGCGGCCATGCAAGCTCACCGCTGCTGACGCTCTATTTTGGCAGCCATCTTGGGAGTGATAGTGTTGGCGAGGGGGGGTGGCGGCGTGCAGGCCGGGGCCAGGGAGGCCTGCTGCGTGCGGTGGATGTGCAGGATCTGTCGGCTCTTGGTATAGCGCTGGGAGGCAGTGATGAGGCGACGCAGCCGGGCGGTGAGAGCCGAGGGCATGGGCCAGTACGCGGCGCCCCCCTCTGTCTGCGCCGGGCCGTCTGAGACACAACACGGATATCGCAGTTGTTATCATCATGCTTTAAAAGATGCTACATCAATACTAATTAAAAAGCAGGGCAGTAGTTTATTGATGTCATCATCACTGTGACAGACTGACCCCCAGCATCAGCGATGACCAGTTCTCCAGGGGAGGACACGTCATCCTGCAGAGAGCAGAGGACAAGGGCTCAGCTAATCAGACTCACTTCCGAGCCCCTCTGTCGGTCGCACGCAAGACAGACTTCCACACACCACTTTTAGACCACTATCTCGATTTGAAGACGAGCAAGTTCAAAAGTCACAGGTTTTTGGTGACTAACCCCCATCTACCTGACACTCACCTCCATGTCACCCTTCAGCAAGGCCGGCGCAGGCTTGTACTCTGGGTCGTCCACATCCCTGCAGACACGTAGTGACCAAATAATCAGAACAGACGTCTAGTTATAACATTTGGCCAGCAGTTGCAATTTATGGCTACCCAAAAGGCATTCGATTATCTCAGCCCAACACAGGGAAGCGTGACCTTAACCGCCTAGCCATTGGTGAAGCGTTAAAAACGCACGACAGATGCAGTGAGAGCAGAAGCAGAGGCGGTCTGCATCTCCAGTGTGCTCCGCTCTGCCTACCCGTCCATGAAGTCATTGGCCCTCTGCTCAGCCGCGATGGCTTTCTCATCCGGCCGCCCCACCCGCTCCAGGAAGCAGAGCGCGGGATCTGCACGGATCGTGTTGTACTTCTCATAACCTGTGGAAGAGACACCTACGGTTAACAGCCTCTCCTCACCAGGGGATGCAAACCCTCACGGCAGGCTGATGACAAGCCCACGTTCCCCTCTCGCTCACCATGCTTGTAAACTCCGAGGAGGAGACACTTGTCCGCCTCCAGGTCCCACCAGAGAGTGGGAAGGTCGGAGTGGTCGGGCTCTGGAACCCGGATTTCAATCTCACTGAGGAAAGGTCATAAATCCAATGAGAACACAGGCTAAGAACTACTCAAAAGACAGAAGGTACCTTTTGTCCCCTCAGCAGGTCTCACCTGGAGCACACTCCATCCAGGACCTTCTGCGACCTGTCTCCAATGACTTCCTGTTTCAGGTAGTAGAGCATCCGAACCCGCAGGAGCACCCTGCATGGGGACATGGGCAAGTGGTCACAGTGAACCGAGGGCACGGAGAACAGCCACGCTGCACCACCAAAACCCAAAGTCCACACACCCCCATGGTGGAAACATAGCTCCCGCCAGCACCATCCTTACACGCTTAATGGGGGGTGTCTACGCCCCGGGGTAAGGTCCTGGCTAATGATAAATGACATTTGCGTCGTCACACCCGAGAGCCCGAAGGGACAGACCTCGGAGAGCTTTTATAGAATAGCCGATTTAAATAGGTGGGGAGAACAGGGGCAACAGACAGATTTCAGGGAAACACCAGCGAGCGCCAGTCTGATCAGGTTTCTGTGGATGACTCACTGCCGGGACCATTCAGCATGGCTGGCTGTGTGGGAAGAGCGAGGGTGATGTGGCTGCGGGGTGGCGGTGGGGAGAGGCTCTGCTGTCACGCAGCCTCGGGGCCACACGCACTAGCACGTCAGTGCACGCTGGCGCGGGCCAGAGTCTTCGCGCGCAGCTTTCGCGCGGCCTTGCTGCTGCAGCGCCGAGTCTCACCCCTGCTCTATATTCGGAGGTCGCACACAGCCTCACTCCGTTTCTATTTTGTGTGCATAAACACCCTCCTCCCTCCCTGCGCACACTGGCATGAGATTAGCAGCTGTTTCCTCAAGCTGTCCACCAATCAAAAACTGCCTGCAAGTGTTTGGGGGGGGGGGGGGGCAGTGGGCCAACTCCCAACTCACGCCAGCAACCGCCCCCACTGCCTCCAGCGACCTGTATAACGAGCGACAGAGAGAGTGAGCGAGCGAGTGCGGGCCAGAGAGAGAGAGAGAGAGAGAGAGAAGCTACTGGAAATGTTTGCACGTCTACGGCCTCTGTCGAGACAGGGGTTTGCTCAGACATTTTGGCTCATCTAGCTCATGCATCTCAGGGCTCCCAGAACAGAAAAAGGCCAAAAAAAAAAAAAAAAAAAAAAAAAAGGGACAGCAAATCTACACAGACAAATTCCAGTGACGGGGGGAGGGCCGAGAGCAGCGTGGCGTGCCTGTGACCCACGGGGTGTCTGCCGGCTTCAGCAGAGCCTCCCTGCAGACAATAGGAACTTTGTGGAAGCCGCGTGCTCTTTATCCAAAAAATGCAGCGCAGACAGCTTTCAAAACTGATCGCTACGCCTTCTCGGCCCCGTACCGCGGAAAGCGATTACACAAAGCTACTTTTTCAAAACATAATTAACACTTCATCCGTTTAGCTACACCGCACTGCCCTTACTAATTGAATTATTTAACGGCACTGATTCTCTTTATATGACAGCAAATTAAAGCAGCTACAGCATGTTACTTATTGGGGATCCGTGGAGTCACCAAGCAAAAGCTTCAAGCTGCCATAGTAACCGGGCACGTGCTTGCTAGAGTTTGCTGGAAATTGAGACACGCTGATGTTTAAACGCCTCCTGACAAACTCAGACGCCAAAAACCAGGGGCGCTGAGGAGGCGAGCAGGCACCAGCCCAGGCCTCTCACTTGTTGCAGTGGTGCTTCAGGTGCTTCTTGTAGCTGTCGTTCTGCAGGATGTGCTCGGGGTTGTGCTTCTGGATCCAGTCAGCCTTGTGGATCTCGAAGGTGCTGGACTGGGCCTTCACTTTCTTGCCCTTCCTGCCCCGGGGAACCGGAGTTGACAGGCCTGAAAAGGCAGCACGTTTCGTAAGACGTGGGGATTTCGTTTAATACTGGGCTCTGCTTGAGCCCGGTGAAGAGGCGCCAGGTCAGGGTGGGGCACGGTGGGGCGGGGCAGGGAGGGGGCCTCACCCAGGTGGTTCTGTAGCTCCCGGGTGCGGCCGTCCTCGGAGGGGGCGATCAGGTCCCACATGAAGCTCTTGATCTTGTCATCGCCGCGGTAGTGCACCAGGCAGTAGGCCAACAGAGCCCGGCAGATCACCTCCACGTCTCGCTCGCTGAGTGGCCGCTTGAAACGCCCGTGCTGGAGTATATCCTTCCAGCGCCCCCACCTGGAGCCAGCAGGACACTTAAGAGCATGACCACAAGCCCCAGTAGGCCGCTGCCTATACCTGAAACCTGACAGCTCCTAGCAGTACCTCTCTCACACACACATACCAACCCACCAGCCAAGTTGCATTTAAGCCATTTTCCATGGTCGTAATGGACGCCCAAGCAGCCATGTCAACCAAATAAATTACACCACACATTAATGCATCTGAGACACTAGGCAATTCCTGCTTCTCGAACATCCCTGCTTGTACCTGCTGTTTTCTTTTATCCAACTCATTTAACAAACACAGATTTAAAAACTTTTCCTAAAGCGACCCAACAACAGCTATGTGGTCAGAGTGAATGGGAACAGATATAAACATCTGCAAACACAGCTGGATACCAGCTAGTCAGCACAAGAGTGCATGTGACTCAGAGAGTGGGGCGCCAGCAGGTGGCAGCGCTGCAGGTCTTGAGTTTGGCAAGATTCCCTCAAGCTTCACCAGGTGGCAGCAGAGCAGAGTGCAGACATGCTAACTCACCCATACACCAGCAGGTTTTTCTCTACGCGGAAGCACTCAGTGCGGCCGTAGCTGCCCAGGCGGTCATAGGGACGCCGCAGCTTGGGCTTGTCGTCCCGGTCACTGTCCCCCTCCATCAGTTCCGCCGGCTCGCTCTTGGTGGTGCTGTAGGGCCGAGTTTGCTTCCGGACCCGTGGCGTGTCGATCACCAGGCTGTTCTGTTGCGTAACAACAGGGGCAGAGTGTCTCATCAGAGGACGGAAAACAAACAAAGGCCTGCCAACGTCGAGAGGCCACGCGAAGCTGGGCGGTGTTGCAGATCAGCGCGGGTACGGCTCGCTCACTCTGCCATCGACGCTGCTCAAATCTATCTCTGCCTTCTTTGCCCACTTGTCCCAGAAGTTGGGGTCATCTAAAGAGATATCGGTCCTGTTGCCAGAGGCTACAAAACTGGCCTGAGATGAAAGAAAAAGTACATTGTAAGAAAAAAACAAAAACAAAACAAAACAAAAAAAAGTATCAAAACGCTAACAGGCCCTGCATAAGACAGTCGGTCTACCTCACCTTGGCAAACGTGGATCCGCGGCCCTCAGACTCAATGGTGATGGTCTTGGTCCTGCGCTGGAGAATCTGGTCGATATCCTCCTCGCAGAACTTGGAGCCTTCGTCCTCCTCTTCCATAAGGGCCCCATAGGCCCCTCGTTTCAGCAGGTCCTCGATCTCCTTCTTAGAGAGCTGCTGCTGGCTCTGTTGGAGGACATGGAACACGAATATGAAGCCTGTCCCTGGGGGATGAGCCCCCCCTCCCCCCATCGCGCTTTGTCAGACTCAGAGAAGGCGGATGACTTACTCCGACTGTGACGTTCTCCCGGCCGCTCATGCTCTGCAGCACGGCCTTGTCCAGGCCCAGCTTCAGGCTGGCGCGGTCGAACATCTCGCGCTCGTAGGAGTTGCGGGTGATCAGCCGGTATACCTTCACTGCCTTGTTCTGGCCAATCCTGTGGCAGCGAGCCTGAGCCTGCCCACACAGAAACAAATCTGTCAGGCATCATTAACATCAAGCCGGGGCTGGGGCTACCAGCAGAAGAGTGATATTCTCAGAGGAACAAGAAACAGTATCACGCTGCTACAGGGTCAATCAGCCAATGACTAAAAGGTACAAGCAAGAAAAAGGAACATCAAATTTAAAAATTCAGGTGCAGTTGGTGGAGGGACCGATACCACCACAAAATTTCAAACTTGTCTGTACCTGGAGGTCATTCTGGGGGTTCCAGTCAGAGTCAAAGATGATGCAGGTGTCCGCAGCAGTCAGGTTGATGCCCAAGCCTCCCGCACGCGTGCACAGCAGGAACACGAAGCGGTCTGAATCCGGCTTGCAGAAGCGGTCGATAGCAGCCTGTCGCAGGTTTCCCCGGACTCGCCCATCTATCCGTTCATACAGGTACCTGCAGCACGCATCACACATTTCCACCACTAAGGAATCTTCTATGTTAGACAAGGCCGACACCTACATCCATTACAACATGACCAGAGATGGATCCTCCCATTCTACATAAGTTCACCTTCTATATCTATGGTTACTTACCTTCTCTGGATGAGGTAGTCCTCCAGGATGTCCAGGCACCGCACCATCTGGGAGAAGATGAGCACCTTGTGGCCCCCTGCCTTCATCTTTGGCAGCAGCTTGTCCAGGAGGACCAGCTTCCCAGCCGACTGCACCATGGCCTGCAGGTGGAAGTCCATCGAAGCTGGACTGTAGACCTCCCGGAAGTCCTCCAAGATCTTCTCCTCAGCCCCTGAGACACATGCAGTACATGCTGTCAAGGGCACTGCTCTGGATTCATAAACCCTAAACCTGGTCTTAGTTTGAGATGAAGCATTACAAAACTACTTATAATCCATCTCTATGAAGGACATTAAAGCTCAGCACTGCATCACGATTGATGGAAAGCTCACAATGAGAGGTAGATAAGAATATACCAGCAGTGATGGAACGGAAACAGATGCAGACGTGCAAGGGCCAGTGAGAACACGCTTCAGGCAAACCCACAGCAGCGAGGGCAGCCAGTCCCAGTGCCGCAGAGAAAGTGTGTCAGAGGGCATGTGGGAGCCGCCCGCAAGCCTCCCTTCCTCCTGCCTGTCTGTCACAACCTCATGTGACTACCGCGGCCCTTTCGGATGACGTGCAGGAGCTGGATGGGGACTGCAGCTGCAGACAGACATTCCCAACCCAGCAGAGTGCACAAACCTACATGGCGGTAACCTTGGCATCATTGCGTTTACATGCGTTTAAATCCCGAGTTAGTCTGGCACCCACAGGACAACCCCATCACCGGCCTTCCCAAAGCCCAAACGCTCGTGGTTGGGAATCACTGCCCTCTCAGTTACGAAGCACAACGAATCGAAAGAGAGCAGCACATTCCTCACAAAATAAATGGATTACAATCACTATAATAAACCGGTTTAGTGGTGCAAACACCATAACACGATTAAGTGTGATCAAGTGCTGGCCCGTTTTTAGGCAGATTACCCGTGGTACTTTCATTCACCATAGCAGCAGAATCTAGGCTAGTCAAGGTCATGTGCAGATTGACCATGGATGGGTTAAATTTTTGCATTTTTAAACAACTAATTTCCCAAAGAGGCCAATTAGTGTTCCTGGTTCTCCACATCCATGGTGTGTTTTTCTGTCTGGTTACAGCGAGGGCATCGCATCTCTAACCAAAAGGACATCAGTTGCATAGCAGGGAAGGGCAAGCAACCTTTGAAATGTTACCTAGACAACGTGGTGTCAGCCAAGGTAAACGTCGCTTCCACACATAAATAACCAATAACAACGTAACACTCAAAAGGTACTGTATGGACTCAAGGCGTGGGCAGTTTTCCTGGGGCACAACTAGCAGACATGCTCATTACCTGTCATCAGGTGAAAGAGTGATGACCTTCACGTGTCATTTACCTTTGATGAGGTATGGATGGTTACAGCACTTGCGGAGTTCCATCATGGTGTTGACCAGGTTGGGGACATTGGCCTGGCTGGCACCCTTAGCCAGGAAGGAGAAGTTCTTCTCCAGGATGGCGCGGTAATACTTCTTCTGGATGTTTGTCAGCTCCACCTCAATAATGGTTTCCTCTTTGGGAGCCAGCTTCTTCTCAACGTCTTCTTTTAGCCGTCTTAACATCATGGGCTTCAGAATGGCCTGGAGTTTCTGAACCTGTACAATGGAGGAGGGGGGGTTAATCCGGCTGAAATTTCCCATAAAGGCTGGATCAGCCACTAGTACTTACAGGACTAATTTTGGCATAATGCCCCAGCTTAAGTCAAATAAAGATTGTATATAAACAAATGCCAATGGCAATAAAACGCAGATTTTGCAAGATTCCCCTTTGCAAGACATGGCAACTGCTTTGTACCTAATTTGCATTGCACTTAAACAGGAAGACAAGTCATGGACAGCAAAAACAGTGGGGTACAGCTTGTATTTGTCTATTGGGGCTTTTGTAAGCACACAAGCTGTCCTCAAATTCTAAACCCCAAACATCAGCAATGTGCAATGATTTTTGCTTATTCAGCACTGCCAAATGTCAGGCTGACCTCACACTAAATGACATCAGCACCAGTCTGCTTCTCCTTGGTTCTCATTATGTAGACCTCAGCACAGACCTCAGGCCAGCTAATGTCACATGTCAGATGTCAGATTTAAACCCCCATAACAGTTAACATGTTAACTCAGCCAATGATAGGTTAGAAAGGTACCAGAGTCAGAATACATCAGTAAAAAAAATATTTATATATTTGCAGAGACAAGGCTATTCTAAGTTCTTGTATATCAAATCAGGCTTATAACAGAGTGTCAAGTGATCTGATAGAGAAGGAAGAGGATGATGGATGAGGGTTACACGGAACATTCATTTCCCAATGGAGACAGCTACAAAAGACCACACCAAACAGCACCTACCTGTTCCTCTGTCTTCAGGTCCCCAAACTCCTGCATGAAGGTGGCCTCAGATGGGAAGCGCAAGGGTTCCAGGAAGTGCAGCAGGCTGAAGAGCTCTTCCACAGTGTTTTGAAGAGGAGTGCCAGTCAGAAGAACCTTGTGTTCCTGGAATGTTAGCCCAAGCACACAGCATAAGAACTCTGACTCCAACAGATTGTGACATTACCCAAGTTCAATCTGTCATTCACTACTTTAAAAAGCCCACAAATCTATTCTTGCACTACAAATCCCATCAGTGAGAAAGAGGTGCTACGCTGTGACTCACTGACAAACATGAGGTGACTAAAGCTTTTAATATGCCAGCACTGCCATCTTCTGCAAGACACAAACCAAACTCATGAGCTTGAAGCCTTCCAGCAGTTTGCAGTTCCTGTTCTTCAGCCGATGAGCTTCGTCGATGATGACGCAGCGCCAGTCAATGGCATTGAGTTCTGGACATCCCCCAAGGATCATCTCGAAAGTGGTGATGATGGCCTGGAACTTATAGGCCCCCTGAATCAAGTGACCCTAAAGGAACATGGAGTAACACAAGCCATCAACACACATTGTCCATCTTGTCAATAGCCGCATGCTTGTATATTATGTGCCTCATGTTATAAGTTCTGCCAGATAAAAACACATTTATTCAGGATAGGTGTAAAAATCACTCAAAGGAAAAGGATGACAAATGCTTAGATTTTGGCAGGATACAACCTACCAAGGATTTGCTGTTAAGTGGCAAGGTTTCGTGTAACAATAAAGACTATGAAGACTGAATGGAGAGAAATTCTGCAACCTGTATATGAACCTGCAAAAAATCATCCTGGGATAAAGCCTCTCTTCTTGATACACACAAAACACAGTGCTCAAGGACAGAATAGATGAGAAGCATGTGGTCCCAGAGACAACCAGGTCCTAGTCTGATGCGGCCTGATAGCACATCACAATAATTTCCAATTTCCAGATGATGATTTGTCTCTGAAGGTACTGTGCCTGTAGCTACCATAAACCATAGAACTTCCTACCACGCTCTATAGTAAGCTAGTGAAGTGTTTCTCAATCCAGATCCCAGGGACTGTAGCAGGTATTCTGTGTTCCTGGCTATTTGTTTCGTGTGCTGGGAACTGGGAAGAAGCAAAAACGTGGACTGTCTGAGGGTCCCCAAGAACTGGACTGAGAAACACTGACCTAGTGGATATTGACGAGCACTGATAGATTAATAAGCTCTCATGTACTGAAACAGTGCAGCACCCTGGTACCTGAGAGTCCTTGAAGTACATCTCGTATCGCTGCAGCATCTGCCGGCTGACCATGCTGCCATGGTAGACGACGACGTTGAGTTGTGTCCAGGTGTGGAACTCGCGTTCCCAGTTGGCGATGGTGGAAAGCGGAGCGATGATTAAAAAGGGTCCTCGGATGCCAGTGTGGTAGATCTCCTCAAGAAACGTGATGGACTGAATGGTTTTGCCCAGACCCATTTCATCAGCCAGGATACAGTTACGTCTGAAGGGGGCACAACATTTATTACAGCCTTTTTTTGAGAAGCGGGGAAAGTAGTAGACAGGTCAGTAGGCGTCCACACTTGCTCACGGCAGGTGCTTTCTGTTCAACAGCTCCAAGACCCAGTTATATGCAGTGCTAAAACTAGTTCAATCATACAACACTGTCATTAAAAGGGAAAAACGCTACAAATAATCCCAGGAGGCACATAGCCTCACCAGACCACATAACCCCTCAGGGAGCATTGGCCCCTACAGGAAAATCTCTTCCTATCATCAACATCCAGCCAATCACAGCTCATGAGCTCAAGAGGTCAGGACAGAATCTGTTAAGAAATCACACTCCTCCCCCCCAGCCAGCATGACCTACATTAAAGGACAGGGCTGTTTAATTGAACTAGTCAGTGCAAATGACCATGCACAGCGAATCCTATTCCATAGCTCTGCAGCTAGGCTCTCTTGGCTGTGCTCCAGTCTGGGGACGGCAGAGTGCTCAGACAGACATGCCCAAAGAATGCATATGCACACGCAAGCACGCACACATGCATATGCACACGCAAGCACGCACACATGCATATGCACACGCAAGCACGCACACATGCATATGCACACGCAAGCACGCACACATGCATATGCACACAACACGGGCGGCAGAAAATACTGATAATTTTCCCCCCTCCCACTTAACATGGACAGGATAAATATTTTTAATAGCTGTCAGATTGTTGAGTAGGTTCAAGAGTCTTTGAAAAGGAGATATACAGCATGAACATCACACTACTTCTCAAAACAGGAAATTGATATTTACATGCAATAAAATGCATTTTTTAAAAACAATATTCAAAAAATATTCAAAAATAATTCACAAAAATAATGTACAAATGTGTACAAGCTGAAGTTTGTTAAACATGCTAAGCACACGGGCAACGTTTCCTGCTTGTAGTACATTCAAGGACAGCAGTCTGACGAGCGGCAGCTTGGAACTCGAAAAGTTGCATGATTCACATGTGTGAAGCAGCAGCTCCAGCTTCTAGCCAGAGAAGCAGACTGGGAAGGAGCAGCTGAGGTTAACAGCCGCGATTGCACAAACACACCCCAGGCAGAGGCTCGGCCCTTGGGTGGGGCTTCGCCGCTGCTTCCTGCGTGTGAAAAGAGCATGCTGCTGTCAGACACTTGTCACAGCAGTCACTGACCTGTTATACCAGTTGAAGAGAAGCCAGTTGACTCCCTCCAGCTGATAATCCCTGAGGCGGTTGCCGTTGCGATATTCCCTGGACTCTCCCCTCTTCTTCCACTGACTGGCCAGGGGCCGCTCCTGCGTAAGAGCGACGGGGTCAGGGAGCAGCCCAGAGGTGGGACCGGAGGACGGGGGCCATGGGAAAGGCGAGCGGGACTCACCACCCTCCGAGGGTCCGGCTGGGCTGCCCGCAGCCGCTCAAACTCCTCGATCTTACTCTGGTCGACGTCCTGCTTGAGCTCCCAGGTGCTGTCCTCGTAGGGTAGGGAGCACCACTTCACCAGGTAGTACACCACTGTCTGCTACCAGGACAGGAGGCCCGTCAGTGGGGGCTGCCATGGGACTCTCGACGTGGCCCTGCGCTTCCTGCTGACTTCCTACTTCTCTGAACCATGCAAAGGCTACCTCGAAGCACCTACCCATTCCAAAACTACACTACAAAACGTAACAAATCACCGTATCGAAGAATAAATGATTCCGTCAAGGATCATGAACCTGGCGGTGAACAAAAGCCGAAAAGGGCCCCTAAGCCTATCCTGCTGTATGGAGTTCCGCTGTGGAGCACCACCAAAAGATCAGTGCCAATTACCTCCTTAGTATCCTTGTCCTCACAGTAAGATACCTCCAGCACCCTGTCCACCTCGACATAATCAGGGTTAAATGGATCTTCTTCCATCTATGGGATAGGAGGACAATGGAGAGTCATTTCCTGAAGGCTGAAACCGAAGACGAGGACGAACCTATCGACTGTGCCTTACGTCTGCGAAGAGGAGCGCCCTCTGCGCCTGCTTAATCCGGAAGCGCTTGATCTTCTGCTGGATCCTCTTGTCCTTCATTAGCTTCTGCTCTGTAGCCCACTCGCAGTGAAGATAGGAGCTGTCAGGGAAAGGAGGAGCGAGACAGATGCCTGCTCACATTCTGCCTGCTTCATGCACACTTGCACCAACAGGCAACCAGCGTTTCTTCCTACAGCACTGATCACGAAAGACTGTCCATACATCACATACACTGTGTCACAAACTCACCAACTACATTTTTTTTTAATAAATAAATTAAAAAAGTCTTACTAGTTTTTGTATTTTACAAAGAACTCCTCCACTTCTATCTCAACTCCAGGAGAAACCTACAGGAAAAATAAATAAATAAATAAATAGTTTGTGAAAAAATCTCACAAAACTCTAAAAAGGTACAACAAAGGTGTTCAAGCTTCTTACTTAAAAGTTGAACAACTGATCTAAAAGGAAATACCTCTATTTTCACAAAACGAGATGACATGATTTTGTCAACGATGATACCATCTTCTTCGCTTGGGTTTGCCTGTCATAAATATTAAAACAAGTAAACATCTCAGCAAACGCTCCCCAGTACGCAGCATATGACCACTTTGAAGAGGGGGAATAAGTTTGTGACACCCAAAATTTTACCACACCGTATCGATCGTCTCCCCACCTAAAGATAACACCCAGTTCACGTTTTGGCATGAAAAGCAGATTAGGACATCATGAGTGTCAATAAGCCTGTGACTTAGCTCACCGCTAACATCTGCGCGGCCGGCTCTTTGACCGATGCGGCCGTCTTCTTGGCTTTGGCGATCACCCGGCCCTCCTCATCCGACGGCATCGATTCCCCATCCTCCGTGTACTTCTTGCGCTTTACCTGCCGGTTGGAGCGTCTCTTCTGAGGGGGAAGCGACAAGCTACCGTTAGCGTCAGGCCTGGCACGGATTCAGGCCCAGCTGACCTTTACGCCATCTTTAATTAAGGACCGTCTGGTTATCCTGCTCACGCAGAGCCTTCATGTTGTGACAAAAACAAAACAGGACCCCAAGTGATTTTTCTGTATTGTCTGGCTCTTGGCTTGGCTCGTCTATCACAATGCAGATTCTGGGTAACAGATAAGCCTTAAATGCTCTCCTTAATCTGCAGTTTGATCCTAATTATTATAATTAACCATGTTAATGCTAAATTAGAGGTACATTGATAAAGACACTTACAGGCGCTGAAAGCATTCATTAAAAAAAAGAGCCAACAAATGCCACAGGAGGTTAATGAGGGCCAATCATTATACAGAACAAAATCTGCGCTAATATGATTGGTTGACTGACAGCTGGCGAGCAACACCCTCATGCCTGTACTCGGTTGCCAGCTTATCACATTTTTTTATTCCTAGAGAATCAATAGAGATTACTGGTTGTGGGAAATTCAATTAAACCAGGAACATAAAAAAAAAAAAAAAAAAACTTAACAGGAATAATTGCATCTCTGCAGATGTTGCTAATCAGAAATAAGGGCAGGGGTGAGTTGTATGCATTTACTGCCCTGTGATAACCGAGTGTAGCTGTTCATAGGAACACGTGCTTCTCCATGAACCATAGCAGTGGATTTTAGCCAAACGGATACAGCTGAAATGTCACACAGAGCACATCAAGCCAACTTCTTAACCTTTTCTTTATCAGTCAAAATGTGCCTTTGGACAAAAACACCTGATACATGAGAGTGGATGTAAATGTCAAAGTGTCACACGCCAGACAGAGCACCCCCTACAGGATGGAACCTCACCATGTCGTCCTCCTTAGAGGATCGCCGGAGAGGCGGCTCATCCTCTGTTGACGACTCTGATGAGCCATTCTTCCGCTTCTTCTTCTTGCCAAATTTGATTACTATTTTCCTGCGATATGAATGAAGGAGGAGAGGAAATCAGAGATGGGAAAGTAATCACTTGCGTTTGCGACTTTAACTCTTCACATCGAAATGAATGAGGAGGGTCTACGAGAATTCTCAAGTTTCGATGGGAAGCGGGTGCTAAAGCACGGCACAGGCTAAAGTGTACAACACACTGGGTGGGCACTCAAAGAAAAAGCTGTGACTTTCTACAACTAATTGACCACAAATGCATTACTCGTCACATTTGCCAGCAGTGGTATTTTACATATAGCTGAAAGCTTGCTGCAATAATCTGCGTTTAAGAAAGGGAAATACACCAGATTCATTTTCTGAGAAGCAGGTTCAAGCTTATCAAGCTGAGCGTTAGGCTGGCTAGGGGCATGTTAGTCACATGGTTTGAAGAACAGGAGTAAAAGGAGACACCTAAAAGGCTTGGGGACAGAGCTAAGCACACATGCCAATTAATGAGAAGTAGAGACTGATCATTCTGCCATGCACACAAAAACAGATTCACTGATAAAGAGTAAAAAGTGGCCGTTTAATAGCCATAAAAAAGGTAAAGCCAAACTGACTGAGAAAACACACAGAGACATATCTTCCACATCCTTAGCCCAAAGGTCACCGTGATACCTTGCAGAAGCAGTCTTCAGCTCTCCTTTAGGAAAAGAAAACCCTCTTGCTGATGCACAAGGTTTCCATTCCAGATTCTGGAAGCGATACTTTTAGCAGTGGGAGCAAAGAGCCAAAAGAGGGTGTATGCATGCACTCTAATGGACAGACCCCCAGCCAGCAATAGCACATCATGTACTCGATCATCATTCTTTTATATGAATTTATAGCAACTAGAGCAATGTTTCTCAACCCAGTCATTGGGTCCCCCAGACGGTCCACGTTTTTATTCCCACCCAGCTCCCAGGAGTAAAAACATGGACTATTTGGTAGTGTGCTGGGAGGGAGCAAAGATATGGACCATCTGGGGGGACCCAAGGACTGGGTTGGGAAACAATGAGGTATAAAACAAGAAAAACCCTTATGTGAAAGATCACTGGATGTGTGTTTGACTGACCAAAAAAGAACAATATGTACACATTAAGGCACCTATTCTTCAGCCTGTATCTAAGGATTAAAGGGTCAAAAAAGGCACGACAATTCAGGAAGTGTGTCATAAGCGGACAACACCACGTCTGGCATATCCGAAATGGGCAGCAAAGTCTGGACCTACGTAACTGGTCCGTACCAAAGAACCAGGACAGGTCATTCCAATCAGAGTCATTGGAAAGCAACCTTAAGCAAGGAATTCCCCAACAGGAGAAGACAGCAGCCTGAGTGCTCAGCCATAGAAAACATGGCGTGATGCCACTAGACTGCATTACTATTTATTATTATTTATCATAAGTAACACGCGTTTCGCAGGGGGGGGTGGGTGGATAGACGGACGGATGGACGGCAGTCCTTCTGCGAGCCCCAACAACATTGCCAAGCAAAGTTAATTACGTGGGTAGAGCAAATTAAATCCCGCCCTGCTCAGCTGTTTGCAACTAAAACCAGGGTCATTTAAGTTAAGTTATCTTGCATACTGCTGGTGGGGCACACCACCACTCACGGCGGATGCAGCGGGAATGGAGTGTCCCTGAGACACCAAGACCATCCAGCATGAGCTCTCGGCTTCAGAAAGGCAATGGACCAAACTTGGTCATTTCAAAGACTCTTCTTCACCCAGTGCGATCAAAATGCAATGTCAAGCAAAGTAAACATTTTAAATAACCAACTCATTCTTCCTGAATGCATGATGAAATCAGCTAATTTTTCGCGAATGCGATCTTGAGTCAGATGCCATATCAATCAATCTTGGATTCAGAAAGTTCAAAAAAGGCTGCGTTAGCCAGATGATGGTGATTTTGGATTTTAAAAATGTTGTCGCTGCGCATGCAGCTTACATTTCCGAGAAGCTTACAGTTCAAGCGGCACATGTCCGAGTGTCCTCTCTGAGGCAAAGCTGCGACATTAAGTAGGGATTACAGCTCAGAGCATGGACTCTAAAGTGACGCTCTGGGGAAGCTGTGGAACATCCAGAGAGGACAAGGGCAGCCGGGAACCGGACATGAACACAATGGCCAGCTCCCCTGTCGGACTGAGCTTTACAGCCCACAATGACCCTTAAAGGAGATTTTACGGTAGCCCACTAAGGCATTACGACGGCAGAGCTCCTGATCACTGTGAAACACTTCCTATTAGAGGCCAGTGCGATGCTCCAATGTAAACAAACAGGAAAAAAAAAACAAGCTACCAGCAGCTGCTCAGGCAGCCCTGAACGACGTACCAAGCGTGGATGGATTTTTCCACTGATATCCAACTGCAGAAGTCTAAGAATCTGTTTGGCCAATAAAACGAACGTCATGGAGCCAAGAGGCCTTGTGGAGATAACAGCCTTCTCTGTATGCCACGTCAGCCACCCCACCCCCCACCCCTGGCCCCGTGCAGCCTCCACCACAGCAGAGCAGCATAACCCCACAAGCCATTCCCCAGTTCATGTGCACCACAGAGGGTTTCCCAGCACACGTGATGAATGCATCGCTTCCAGCTGATTTCATCTGAAGCTGAGACAATAGCCCATTTTTAATCAAATTAACGCGGAATTCACAATTAAATGCTCATCAGCTTTAATTTGCACTCATAGATTTAGAAGTTACATGTGCACTCTGGGTACTCGTGACTGAATCAAACACGATAATGTTGCAACACTGTTTAACCCCTTCCACAGGTATTTACACATCGTAACCTAGCAATGTGAATAAGCTAGCTACCATTAAAACACAGCATTTAATAAAGGATGACAAGTTTAATGGACAAAAAAGCAACCTGACAGCTAGCCAAACAAATAGTTAAGCACACACAGAAACTCTGCCTCATACGCAAATCCAGTCAAGCAACAGAAGCGCATCTTTATTTAGTTAGCAGAAATTAAACCAATTAAAAATGTATCACTCGTGTTAAAGCTATTTGGTTCACTGGGACAAATATCACAGCAATAAAAACTGTTGTGTCGACACCCATGTCAGTCATATGGGTATAATTCAAATTTTCTCTGTCACACACACACACACACACACACACACACACACACACACACACACACACACACACACACACACACACACACACAC
>JAODKE010000020.1:1116762-1134748 GCA_026779605.1 Mormyrus hasselquistii
GTGCCGCGACGGGGCCGCGGGCGGGTGTCGCCGGGGTTGGGGGGGGGGGGTGGCGGCAGGGGGCGGCAGTAACCTTGCAGAAGTTCAAAATATCGTAAATACACAACTCCAAACATCCAGCCTGTCACGACTGGTAGTGATTATCCTACACATCAATTCAGAGGAGGAAGGAACTCACAAAAACAAACCAAAACGACAGACAGACAGACACACAGACACACACACACACACACACAGACACACTGCTGCTATCACTGATCTGCAAGAAAACATGGCACGCCGTAAAGCTTGTGGGACGCTTGCCCAGCATTAGGGCCCATGCGATTTCTCACCAAGAATACGCCAGGAGGCCACTCTCAGCATGCCAGGAGTCACAAAAAGGATTTCCGGGGTACGTTCCCAAATTAAACACATACTGCAGTTCTCCGGGTGTCATTTTCAAAGGTTGGGTCTTTAAAAAGGTCCTCGATGTCTTTGGCCAGCCACACGTCTAGGCACGCAACACCTCGAAGGACTCAAACCACAATACCCAGCCATCCAGCTCATATCTTCGGCACTGGATGTTCAGGCCCACCGCCCTGGGATCTGAATGCCAAGCCTTTCCCACGCGATGCCAGCAGTTAAAACGTCACACTCGTCTCACTCTTCCGTGCCCTAGTGTCAAACTCGCACATCATGGGCTGTCCTCAGGCAATTTGATGATGGCAAGCTTCCTTCCAGAAGACTTCCAAAAATAAACCCGGGAAAATTCACCATGCCCTAGCCCTCCACTTAGCCAATGTGCGACAAGAACAACAAGGCCCCGCTCCAGCAGAGGCTACAGCACTCATTCCCGCAGCCCAGATGCACGCAGATAAACAATATTATCCGGGTGAAACGGTGATTCACTGTTTACCCACAGTCTGTCTGGCAGGTGTACAGCTGACAGCAACTTCAATATTCACCGCCACAGAGAAGATCAGCGATAGATGGCTAACTGGCCTGCGTGATGTGCCCAAGTCCAAGGCCGAAGCCACAACACACCAAGGAGGATCATGGGACTGCAGCGGTGTGTACCGTTACCCGATGGAAGCAGACTTTCCCTTGTGTGGTTCACGTTTCTTTTAAAAGGTATGAGCACGACAGACAATCTGACAAACGATTGACAGGCATTATTGAGGCGAGCATGTTTTCTATGAGAAAGATACACAGAGTGAAATGACCAAGCTAAAGAGAAGGCAAAAAAATAATCCACTAACGATGATATTCGTAATGCCATATTTTAACCGTGGCAAAGCGATACCGCACTTACCCGACTTTGGCATTCTGCTTGCCTTTGGCCTTCGAGGGCTTCTCCTTGGGCCCCCTGCTGCAGCCATGGTCTGGCTGGTGCTCCAATGTGCAGGGCAAGCTTTGGGGATTCATGACCCTGGGGAGGCCTTTCTGCCACCCCCTCTCCCTGGCTTTAGTCAGGGGCGCCGAAATGATCCGGTTAGCCTTTTCCTGCTTATCTTCTTGTGCCGGCTCCACCAGCTGTTTCCTCTGCACCCTCCTGTCTGTGGGGGGGCTCAGCAACGCAGACGCAGACAGAGAGGAGTTCTTCAGAGGGCTGACGACCCGTGGGTGGTTGCTGGAACCATTAGTGTTCTTTCGAGGCTGAAAGTGGAGGAAGGAAAGAGGGCGGGGAGATACATTTATAAAGATTTCATCGGGCATTTGATTTCTCTCATTTTAAGTCTGGATATGTTTGCATCTGGAAACCACACCAATGCCACATTAGCACCCTGCCAGATGAAACAGGCTACTGTAAAGGATAGCAGACAACAGGTCAAGTGACCAACAACTTAAGGTGTACTTATTGGTTCCCAAGTCATTTCACACTTTGCTTTTATTTCACTAACGGACATGAGAAGTCTAAAGCTAATGTACGAGAGCAGTAGCCAAAGTATGTTAGATAGGAGGGCTTTAGTGTTTTATTACATACACACATCTTCAAGTTTCCAACTTTAAAAGCACACAGTCTGGTAAAGGAGCAGACCTGGTATGGACCAGATTCAAGTACACAACCGTGCCCATTCTGTAAGCAAAGAAAAAACGCTCAAGGGCAGGAGAGGGAAACCAATCTAGCAGCCACGACAGCTACGCAAGCTTTTCATGAACACCACAGCGGCAGCAAGCTAGGAAAAACCAGAGACGACACTTTAAACAGAGCGGGTCAGCTACTGCCTCCTCTTGGAGCCAAGTTGATATAACAGGGAGGGTCATATACAGGCAGGGTCGGCCTTCCTATCCATACAGGAGTCCTCATGTTGGGGGACCAAACAAGGGCTCATGTGACAGGAGCAGGTGGCCCAAACAAGTCATCTACTGGGGCCTGGGGTGGCAGATACATGGGATAGAGCAGGGGAAAGGGGAGAGTCCGCGGGCTGACTTTTACAGCTGGAAAGGAGAGTTGCACGGGAAACATACAAGGACGTGGCAGCCGCATAGTGATGGCAGCGGCACCAGTCAGGAGGACAGCACAGGGGGGTGGGTGGGGGAAATCACTCACAGACTAGTTAAAGCCGTCCCACTCTCCAGGCTCCTTTAGTGTCTCACTTACCCTTCATGGCCTCCTCACCCCAGATGTCCCCCCGCTCCCCCCCCCCACCACCCCCCACTCCCAACCAATAAAAGCTTTGCCCTTTTTGCCGAGACATACCCATCCCAGCTACCACACTCACTTTGGCAGTTGCTATTCCTCTAGCCAGCCACACCCCTCCCCCCACCCCCGATCACTGCCACGCTTCTCTCCCGTCCTCTCCCAGATGGCACTGAGCTCCCGGGGGGGGGGGCGGGGAAGGGAGGGAGGAGGGGGGGCAGCATCTTTGGCCTACAGAGTGTCTCATTTGGCAGCTGTTGGGCTCAGGACCCGGAGGTGGCTTGTTCCCCCCGCCTCTGCCGGTGGTCTCTCCCCCTCCTCCTACTCCCCCCTCACACCCCATTCCCCCTCGACACACAAAGGGGTTTTCTGCAGTCTTCTCCGGCTGCTTGGTTTTTCCCTCGTCTCGTTTTTTTGTCCCCTCAGTTCCTCCACTCCAAGAAGGACGTTACGCAGAATGTAAGTGACAGACCGGCGAGTGGCGAAAATGTGTCGGCCTGCACATCACCGAAGTGATTAAGACCCGGACGCGTCTCCAACAGCTTAATATAGTAAAGGTAATCGGCAGACGGCGTTAGCATTTACCGAACCAACTTTACGCATTTAATCATAAAACATGACTCAGTCCTTCATTAGGCCTCCAGGCCTGAATTAAAAGGCAAAAATAAATATTTTAATATCACGCCCCCTTATATCTACCCACAGGAGTAAGATATTCTACAGTACCAAGAAACAGCAAATGAAATAGAAACATAGAATATCGATAAAATTTCATAAAACTCCTGCATACCCTGGTATACAGGACCGAAATAAACCAGGACCTAACTAATCAATTTTTCTTTCCATTATGGAAATTACCAAAATGTGTCCGGTACTGACATTATTGTTATAGTTACCGCAATCAAAAAAAAAAATTAAGGATAAACAGTTTTAATTGAGAAAGTATCCATCTCATCTCATCTCATGGCTGTACATCAAAGACATTTTAATAGTGTTACAGACTTAAGAAAGCAGACTGTACAGGTGACTACAGGAGAACAGCATGTGCAGGAACACGTTGACCAACGCTGGTCCACACATGACCTGTGAGTCACAGACGAGTTTGACAACAGCACATAATTAAAGGTCTGAGAGCTAGTTCTTCTGGCGTCACTCACGCTGTCAGGTGCCATTTCAGGTACTTAAGTACACACAGCACATCACGGCTCACCAAGATCATAGAAGGAACCTTAACCACATTATGCCAAACTGCTGTCCAGAGTGCCCTTCACATTTACGGGCGAAAAGAGTTATACCTCCATATTGGTACAAAAAAAAACAAATAGCTACTGTCACTTTGCATACAACAGAACGATTGTTTACTATATTCATTTGCACCTGCCACTCACAATGATTTTTCCCTCCATTAATAAAGCTCTGTAGCCAGGGACTCCTTAAGATGTGATGTGGACTGGAGTCTTGCCTACATGAAGTTCTGACAGTGAGCACAATTATATAAGACATCAACTATAACAATTTGTTAACATACCAAGATATTGGGAAAAGGCAAGTAAATATGAGTACATGGCACTTTCTCTGGTTACAACATACAAACCAGCTCTCTCAGTAGGACTTCCCTTAAATCGGCTGTTGAGCATTGGCCAAGATTGAGATCTTATTGTAGATAGGTACAAATCAGACGAATACATAGAATTCAAAAATATTAACTATACTGTGGAATAACATGAAGGCAATCAAGAAAACGGAGAAATGTGGTTCCATCAAAGGCTCCCCATGCACGACGCAGATAGCGGCGGCTAAGACATCCTCAGCGGTGACTATAAAAGAACAGCAAGACAGGTTACACCATGCACATAGCCATTGTGTATTGCCCCGATGACTGATCTGTGGTGCCGAGTGGCAAGTGAGAAGCCACAAAAGGAAAACATTACGGTGTACCGTCTGCAAAAAGTACGAGGGAAAATGGCCTGACAGGAATAAGGCACGACATTACAATGACAAAAAACATGCTACCTAAAGCTCATCACAGCTCATCACCAGAACAGCCCAAGACCTAGAGCCCAGCACTGAGCCAAGGGCCCGTCTGTCCTTTCTGTTCTGCCACTAAGGCATTTCCTGCTCCCTCTCATTATCTGAGGCCCATCAAATCCATTCTTTCTGACCCTGTGGTTTGCAGTTTGAAAGCACAGGCAATCTGTAGGCTTGAGGGCCAGAGTCACAGTGATCAGCTTGCATGTATAGATGTGTATTACAAAAAGAGTTCACAGTTAGAACCCTTCAAAACTATTTATAAAACTGCTTGATTGAATGTTTATCCTAGCTTACAATGTGCCAGCAACGTTCGTCAAGGTCAGCGTTTCTCATCCTAGTCCTCGGGGACCCCTGGATAGCCCACATCCCTCCCGGCCCATAGCCAATCGCAAACACCAAATACCTGGTACAGGTGAGTAGGCAGCTGCAAGGGAGCAAAAATGTCTAGGGGGGTCCCAAGGACTGGGTTGGGAAACACTGGTCTTGGATGAATAAGCAGATAAGACAATCTAGCAGCAACATTGAATTAGTTAAATTTTTAACTAAGACACTAGATACACATATGTTGCATTATATAATGCAATCTAAAATTAACCTAGGCAAACTGTGCATTGCATTCATGTAGGTTATGTTGATTACAAAGCAAAATCTGGGCATAGCATGATGGTGCCTAGCCAACTGATGAAATCAAGTTAGGATGATGCCAATTCAGATTGTAAATAGACTCCCCCCATATTCTCAGTGCGTGTCCCACTGGCATCCGGGGACTGCAGAAGTGTGAGAGAGGGGAGACTGTGTGGGTGGCTATCAAGAAGTTCCAGGGTGGGCATTTAATAAATAAATTAATTTGTTTGTTTATACATACACACAAACAATAAACTATACACATTAACACTGATCTGAGGCAAACACAGCCAGGCACTGCAGCTCTACTACACACGTACACCGTTTTCCTTTGAACAGAAGAAAAAAAAAAAAAAAAAAATTCTCTCCCAGATCTGACAAGCAGAGACATGCTCCTCATGTAGACATGCTGCTCTCTGTCGTTTCTGCACAGAACCACCAACGGAAATGAGACAACCTCAACACCCAACAGTACGCCTCACGCCTCTCGGGCCTTCTGAGGAAGGGTCCCGCCTGGCCCCAGGGCGCCTCCCCAAAAAGCAGTGCACCAGCAAGCCCCTCCTCCAGCACTGCAAGGCAACGGATGCCAAAACTCCACTGGGCTTAAGTCAGCGGACGTTATTCTGACACGCATCTTCTCACTCTTCCCACGCAGATACAGTGAGCTATCTCCCCAAGAATCCAAGTGCTCGCTCACTCACTCACCCAACCAAACCCTGTATTCAGACACCACACTTATATGCTTTGCCTTTAGCACTGCACAGGTACGGCAAGGTGTTCCGCTCTAAAAACTCTGAGGTATTCATATTTGGTTTTGGTTGGATCGGGGGGGGGGGGCATTTGTCATTTTTGACAGGGTGAACACCAGCCCTATAAGGAATTAACAGAGACACTCGGCCAGTGCCAGCAGCTCCCAATCATAGCTAAATATTTGCTTTGTCATTAAGGAGTCAGACAAGGTAACTTTCACTTGCAAGATAGCATTGGCAGAGTCCCCAAATTATTTGCATCATGAGATTTAATCCATACAGCATGGCTACTGCGATAGCGAGGTCGCTTTTATCTTATAAGAGCCAGATTGTGCCATTTTCTAGTAAAGAAATTAGCAAAAAAAAAAATTTTTTAGGAAATTTCATGTTTAGTTGACTTCCTCCAACTATTTGTCCTTTATAAATAAAGAGCGCAGGCGCAGAGCCATTCTTTTTAAAAATCATTTAAATCAATTAAAGAATTATCCCGAATGGGGAAAAAAACGAATAAGCCCAAATTCATTTTTACTTGTCAAAAATCAGGCTGCAGAATAGGCCACATTTCACAGGCTGAAGGTCATGGCGGCCGCAATCGAGCAGGACACGTAACCCCGGCGTCCCGCCTCGTGTGCAGGCAGGCCGAGGCGTTCACAGACTGGAAAATGCTGGACCAAACCACAGGGAGGATCATGCAGGCTGCAGTGATTTACGGTTGCTGGTGCCTTGAGCTTGAGTGGCCAGTCTCGGGGGAACCCATGCGAGACGTGGTAATTACCGGAGCCGTAATCTCTAGCATATGCTCTCCCTCCTGAAGGGGAGTGGGAAAGGCAGGCTGGCTGTGAGAACGGGGGGGGGACATGCAGCTCCTCACAGGGCTATCTGTTATTCACCAGCACCGTCAGCCTCCCCAGTGGCAGAGCAATCAGCCCCCTGCCACCTACCCCATGCTAAACATGACTTGGGGGCAGGACTCAGCAGAGAGGCGCCCAGAAGCAGCAGTCAGACAACAGCATGGACGGCAGTATTAGAGTACCAAGATCCTCCTACTCCCTTTAGCTTCAGAGGACGGACACACACACACACACGACTTTGACCACCTAAGGGATTCCCCCCCCCCTTATAATCCATTAAAACGCACTCGGGCAGAAGAGAAAAACACCCCAGGCTCATTAGCATTTTAATGGGAAGGTGGCTGCAGCCCGCAGGAGCACCGCATGGCAGGTGAGCATGTGCGATGCTCCACACAGGAACTCACCACGGTGTCTTTTGCAAAACAAACGGGAGGTGAAGCGGTTCAGGCCTCCCTCTGCGGCATCCTGTCAGACGCAAGGTCGTCACATTCCACTGTACATTACTGTGTCCCTTCAACTAAAACTGAGCAGCTATTACCATACTATGCACTAGATGAGCCCCTGCAGCTATGTACATCCACCTGGCCATGTGACTGCTACCATGTTCCCAACGAAGTGCATCGCTGACTTGCATCCCGGCTCCTCTCCATCCACGTCGTCAGATCAACTAGTCTGAATTGGAACAGGAATTAAGCCCTAATGTCCATTATCTACGGCATAATGAGGGTACTGCCAGCTGTTCCAATGGTACCTTTAAGTCCTACTTAAACGTGTAATGCAAATAAAGTACACCGAACCTGACACACACAGGGTTGAGCGGCATGGGTCCGTTACAGTCTTATGGTTACCGGCCAATGAGGGGGAAACCACAGCGACAGCAGATGGAAACATGCTTGAGTGCTCGCACGGCAAGAAGGTCCCCGTCACACAGCACCATGGTGATGCAACAGTTAAAATGCAAATTAAATTGAGCTTTGCTCTACAGCTGGGGGCAGGCCTCACGCTATGGCACAGGTGGCCATTTTAGAACGCCTCAGTACGGAGGCTTCAAATGACAGGTGAGACTCGACTTCAACGATCAGGTCAGTAGCTGAATACATGCCGACCGGTAACTTGGATGGTGCCGCATGAGTTTCCCTGCACCCTTCCATGGAGCAGGACACTGTGTGACACACAATGAAGTGCAATGTGATTTTCTTAAGGCATCTCATCAAGACCGGAATGAAGCCTGGAGTTGTTCCAGATATTCTACAAACAATGGTTATCGGTAGACAATGAAATTCCCCAAGGATTTCTGCTCCTGCTTTGAGTTTTATACAAATGACACGGGTAACTATGTAATCCAGTGAAATCATTTCAATTTTACCATAAAAACACTAAGAAACCTTTAAAGGGCCCCTCCTCACATTCACACCACCCAACCACTGAAACATGTTAATGAAACATTAAGAAACAGGAAGAGACCCAATAAACAGGTTTGTTGGCCTGGCCAGACAAATACCAGTGCGTGCATGGCCGACAATACAAACAAATATAACCAGCAGCCGCGCTTCCTGGAGCATTTAAAAGGCGGCTTCTCTGCCAAATCGGACCTCCAGACCCACAGTGCTCTTGGGAGAGGAGCTCCACCAAACATGGAGGCACCAGCTCCTGTTCTGTGTACACAGAGGTGCAGGGTGCCGGTGCCAGCGTTTGTTCAGCAGATTCCCATCAGCAGTGATCAAAGTCTGCTGTCCGCCTGTTTGAGGACGGCCTCACACCGAGCCTATTCTCAGAACAGCACCAGAATCTCCTGGAGATTAAAAGGGAGAGATCTACTTCCTTCATCACGGGGGGGAAAAAAGGAAGAAAAAAAACAAATGAAGTTATCTTCAAGAGAGGGGAAAGAAGAGAAAAAAAGGTACTTGAGGTCAAGGCATTTCCCGTAAATTCCAAACTGCAAATTGTTACCCTGAGCCGCGGACAGCGGAGCAGTGAGAGTCTTGCGATTGGCTGAGAAGATCAAAGTGTGTCAACAGACCCGGTGAGGCGTGCTCTCCTGAAAGTGGAGAATGGAGACACGCAACCCGGTGCAGCAAGGAGAAGCCGGAGTCACGGCTCAAGGGCAAGACTGATAGCATCATGTGATCTTTCACGCACCGAGCAGGCCTCAGAGAATGACACCAGGGCAAAGGCCCGGGGGGAGGAGCTAATAAAGGAGGGCGTTCTCTATTCACAGGCTGCCTGAAACCAAAGAGAGGCAATGATTCAATCAACGAAGGTTCACAATCAGGTCACCGTTTTTTGCATCAGCTAATACGTATGTAATTAAGAATGGTAATTCCCTCAGAATTCAGTGGCTGGAGATGCTGCCTTCACAGCGATGGGGGAGGGAGATTATGTCCATGCGAGCCCTTTCAGCAGACTGAAACCAGAGGCAGACAGGGAAGGGTCAGGCACCGGTCAGCTTAGCAGAAACCACGGGCAGGATGAGGAGGGGGTTGGGCGCTGGGAATGAGGCTAGGACTGACCCACAAAATTATCACCAAAAGTTCCCTGGGAAGTCAGACTCTCAACTAGACAGATCGCTGCCAGAATCCACAAATCCACGAGCTTTGACTGTAAGCACAGAAGAATCTCACACGCAAGCAGAAACGTGGCCGTCTGCCTTTTTTTTCCCAGGGCCCTAACGTGCCGTCGCAAGCTACCCTCCGAAGCCAGTCAATCGGACAGGCAAGGTGGGCCCGCCCCAGGCTGGGTAGAGGGGCGTGGGTGAAACAGTGTGTGCAGGGCTGGGACACAGCCAAGGCCAGACAGAGTATGCTTGTTCTCTGGAGGCATACTTCAGAACATCATGGGATTGCTGGTGGATTAGCACAGCAGGACCTCAACACTGGGGGGAGCTGATGAGCGGAACCAGGACAGCAGCGATTCCACGGGGGGGGGGGGATAACTGGATACCTCCTACCATCTTGAAAAACAAAGCAAGCAACCACCATCTGTAAGCAAAGGGTCACATCAATTCAGTTTGGAGAGTGCAGAAAAATAAGTGTGCCTCTGTTTGGGGGTTACCCTGCTATTCTCTCTTCCATCCTGACTGTTTGTTTTCTACAAGGCCCTGAACAATGAATCACTCAAAATGTACACTCTGTACCAGGGAGCACAAGCAGACAAGGCCTCAGAGGACTGGCACGGGGACACGAAATGTGCGTAAGACCGGAAAAGTCAATGCCAGCAGAAGAAAAGTACACAGAAGCCCACCATGAATGGAAATGATGCTCCTCCCATCGGTAGCAAAAGGGGAGGGGGTAAGTTCACCTCCAACAGCAGACACGTTGTTTAACATTCCGGTACTTGAAGCTTTTGAAGGAAATGCATTAAAATCTTAGTTCTTCGAAATCATAGCACTGAACAAGGATTTTGAAGTATGTTTACAGTGGAATATTACCTTCACATTAAGGAAGCAGAAGACTCCCCTCATCTGACGCACAGTTTAGGGAATATCTGTTTAAAGAATCCCTTTTCAAACCAAAGCCAAGCGTTAACAATTTTACAACTGCGCAAAAAGCAGAAAAACAGCAGAAAGTCCAAAAACTAATATACCTCCTTCCTTCTGTACTTTAACATTAATACTCTACAGTATTAAAATCACAGTATAACACAGTATAAACAGTTTAAACCAGAAGCCTTACTGGCAGTGGATGAGGCATTGATCACCCGTGTGTTTTTTTTCCCCAGATATAAGGTCAGAGAATGAAAAAGGGGGCAAAATCTTGCTCATACACCGGAAAACACTATCATATAAACAGAAAAAAATAATTTCCCATTTTTGCTCACTGACAAATGTACACTTCTGCCACAACAATTCCAAACAACTTTTCCTTTCCCATCTTTTCCCAAACATTTCTCTTAAAACTCCAAAGCTCTTACCACAGAAAGACACTTTCTCACCCTTGGACTGCTTATTAGTAGACTTAACATCCTGTTCTTATAACACCACTAATTTTGGGCATTTTCAATTGTGCGCAAATGTAATGTTTAAGTAATAAGGACAGTAGCTCAATGATGCACGGGTCTACAGGGTCAGTTTTTTTTTTTTACTTTTAAAAACCGGCAGGATGATGAGGAGCACAGCAAAACTCTGGGCTTGGGGTGTGAGTGAGGTCAACCTGTTTTTTTCCCCTGATAAATCCTTCACTTGAGTAACAGTTGAGGGAGTGCCCTCAAAATCACACGCTTTGTTTCCACTGACATTCCATCTCCACCTACTGCTATGTAAGCCTTCACAAAAATCAAGCAAGACAAATGTGGTCAACGGGTATAATTCAGAAATCATTTGAATATAATATAAGGGTACTCTATACACAGATTCCTTTTACTGAGTAACTAGGTCTCAAAACAGCTTCAAGTCTGTGTAAAAAGAGTTCAAAAACCCTAAAAGCAAAGCTCAGCAAATACACTCTGGCTCTAAATGACAAATTAGCAGCTGAATTTTCACTGAAATAAGTGTCATGGCTTCCTTGGCCGTTCACAGAATTTGTTTCTCGTGGCACTCAAATGCAGCTTCCCTTCTGTAAACACAACCACAACACACTCCAATATATCCATGGAAACCAGCAGCCTTTTCACATCCACTAACTAAATCCTTTAAATGCTTGGGTAATGAGTAACTAGCAGGGAGCAACAGAAAGACAACTAGCTGTCTTGTCCTCAAAACAGGATCCTATTAAAATGTGAAGGAACCTTTGCTCAAACATTTTCCCATTTAAGAAAAAGGAAAACAGCAACTGTAGTATATGACCAGAGGCAAAATGAGAACGGCTTCTTAAGCGGTGAAGAGGTTCTCTGCTGTCAACAGCAGATTACTGCATGTCGCACGTGTGACATCACCCAGATGCGTCACTGCCCACACACAAGGCCTACAAACTAGCCACCGGATTGTCAGAACCAAGCAGCCTACTGTCTCCACTCTACACTGACACTGAGCAAAATATAAAGACACTTATGGTCAGAGTTTATAGCTTCCACCAAGGCTTCTATTTGCTCCTAACGGTCTAAGCCCCAGAGGAAACTTCTCTTCACCACACTGCAACCCCACCCTCCAGGGGTTCACTGCCAAGGCCGCCTGCGTCGCACAACGCCAGCTTCCTGTTCACCTCTAAGAACCACCCACAGAAGGCCTCAGAGAGAGAGAGCCAGGCGTAGCCTATCACTGACAAACAGCACAGTGGTTAGAGGGGGTATCTTCCTCCTCTTCCCTTGAGTGACAGGGTGTTAGGTTTCTGGTTTGACTGCCAAGCCCAGACTTATATTAACCTATTTTTGCAGTGAAGCCAAGAAGCCACACAGCAAGAAACTGAAGGGTGGCTCCCTGCCATCTTCTCTCACCGGCTCCTTATCCCACATACAAAGAGCATTTAAAACAGTGATGCAGTGCAGAGAAGACCTTTCTGTACAACTGCCTAGTGACGCCCATCTACATAGTGGGGTCTTTCACAGAGAATTCTGCCATTTGTATAGATTACTGTACATCGCAGAGACCCACTATGGTACAAACAAGTGAAAACACAAAGCAATACACCATAAGTGGCCAAATCTGAACTGGAAACAACCTCTTTTAACCTCTTGTTCCACACAAATGCTAGAAACGGGGGATTATTAATTTGCAGAGAATTCACTTCTTACCCACAAAATTATCTAAACCGAAACACATACTAATTCAAGTGTCAATTTTTGTCAATTAATATCTTAAGCGCGTAAAAAAAAAAAAAGTAAAAATCTTTAGAAACAGCTTAAGGGTGATTTTCATAATAGACATTTTAAAATCCCAGCAAATAATTAGGCTCCACATATACCAACAAGTGTTTCTTGCTCTTGGGCAGAGCCGCTATATTAACACGAAAACCTGTACCACCCCCACACACCAGGACAGTTCAAGGATCAGGACTGTAAGTAACAACGGCAGCCTACACTGACCCACATCCCATTATAGCTTTAAGTATGTTTACATTAATTCTCCAAAGACACAGCCCCTCACCTTAATTAGCTGATATCCGTTTCCCAAATGTGGCTGAGAATAAAACCCACTGTGATCTTAGGCTGGCCAGCTATCACACAATTATCAGCTTCTCAATCACTTTTGGGCATGTTAGGCCCAGTAAAACACTACACAGCAACTGTCTGGCTTAAGGTATATCTGTATGTTTAAAAAGCCTCCACAAGATTTTAACACATTTAACGAGTTTCCCTGCTGAGCAGTTTACACCAATGTCAGTATAAAGGCTTGGAATCTCACCTGTGTCGCATAATCCATCAAGCGGTTGTCTTGATCCCTCTCCTGGTTTCCATTGGTCCAGGAATAATTTGACTCCTTGTGCTGCTCCAAAGGAAGCCTTTGATTCAGGGCTTCAGGTTCCAGCTGGGGAAGGAGATCATCTTCTAAAAGGTCAGAAGCTTCCAGTCCTTCAAACTCTCCTGTTTGAGCATCAATCTGCGGTAACAAATTCTCAACCAGGTCCTCATATCCGTTGCTGTTCACTGGAGGTATGAGCGGCCCACAGCTCCCCTGAGAGGCAGTGGGGTGCTGGGCTATGGGACCTGAATAGCTGCCCACGTCTTCAGAGAAGATCTCGGAGCTGCTGTAGTCTTCCTGAGCTTGTGCTGGGAGCCGCATGGCTGGGAAAGGGCAATCTCCAGCTTGGTTTATAGAAACCTGCTGCCGTGGCTGATGCTGATCCATCTCTTGGAGCAATGAAAAAGCATCTTCTGCCCCTGAGAACTCTGGCATCGAACCACTTAGAATGGGGACAGTGGTAGAAGACGTGTTGTTAGCAGGCACATGGGTGGAGGACTGGGCCGCACTTGCACTCAACACTGGCTGTCCAGGCAGGCGGTACTGTACATTACAGTAAGAAGCTCCAGAACTGACAGAGCAGTGTGCATTCGATGTGGGCTCCCTGGAAAATGGCATTACCATGTTTTCTGTGGAAGTGGGGTACTTCTGAGCCCCCTGACAATTCTGCATCCTGCTCTGCTGTTGCCGAGTGCCACAGGGGAACGATACACTGTCTGCATTTATGTGGGGATTTGGCTGCTTAAAGGCATTCAGGATACCTCCTTGGCGATATAAAGCCCCATTGCACTCTGTGTTGAGGGAGAAAGGTTGGAGCTGACCGTGGTGGTTTCGCTGTGGTTGCTGTTGCTTCTGAACCTGGTTACCGGGGTAAAACATAAATTCCTGGTGGTCAGGGAAGGCTTTGCCCTGTTGATGCAGAGTCTGGGAACCAGCAAGCTGCTGGTGAGGCTGAAGGTGTCTATGTTGGTGAACATGCTGATGGTGACTCTGCTGCTGGGGAAGCTGATGGAATCCATTACCATTCTGGTCCTGGTTGCCCCACATGGGGCTGCTATCAGGGAACAGTCCATTGGCCTGGGGTGCCTGGTGTAAGGGGGAGCCATGGTACTGTGTGTGTTGGCCCAACACATGTCCACTTTCACTGGTGGTACAGTTTGAAACATAAGGTTGTCCTATAGAATGTGGAGTTTTCAGTAAACCAAAATGATCAATCTGCTGTTCAAAGTTCAAGCCCTGTTGAGAGGAAGATGACCCTATGCCAGGATGTTTGCCTGCCCCAACTACAGGCAATGACTCAAACTCAGAACTTATTAGCTCATCCACCCCAGGAGCAAAGACCGATGGAGGAGCAAAGCTCTCATTTGACAGCTCCTCCAGATCGCCCGAAAATATGCTTGAATCATCAAAAAAGTCCATGATGGAATCAGCCATAGCACAGGCTCACATAAGGCGTCTCCACTTCCCTATGTAGTTTTGCTGTGGGCTTCTAGCCACTGTAGGCCAAGAGAGTCGAAGGCTACAAGACCACAGCTAATCCATCCGGAAAGGCCGGGAAGACAGCACAGGGAGGCGTCACAGACAGATCCTGCACAGCAAAAACAAGAAAGAAGAAGGTTAGCACTGCCTCCAGAAGCTTTGACAACATAATGCATTGCAATGAGTTTTTGTATATTATTGTTAATATAAAATTACCTAATACCAAAATTTCTATTCAACAGTCAAAACATGTGATGCCACTGTGAAACGAGCATCCAATCACTAAACCTGATCACAAAAAAAACTGGGGTCTGGTCTCAGTGTCATTATTGCGGTATTCGTTCTATATTGCTGCACAGGCATACAGCATCTGCATCTGGTTTCTTCAAAACCACCCGAATGGCATCACATCCCTGGTGCCCGGTACAAGCACTGTCAGATCACACAGGTGCAACCATAGCAGTGACCTAGATGACAGCGAAATGCCTCTCGAATCCATCACACTTCTCAGAGAACAGCAGTCGACAAGATCACATGATACTGTAGTTACCACCTGTTACTACACGAGGGGGACCACAAACCGCAGAAGACATGAAACGAGGCTTCCTCTTAATTCCATAACTCTAAGACGGGCCCATGCACAGCATCCAGGTCACTACCCAATACACCCCTAGCCAATTAGCGAAAGTCACAAATTTGGCTAATACCAAGGTACACTCGTCAAAAAAGAAAAGTCTCAGTAATGTCAGAAAGTGTATAATGGTTGTTTCCACAGTCACCTAGACTTTTTGAGCCAATTGAGAATGGGTATAGTAAACATATGGATGATTTCCATTCTAGGAACCGATCAAGAATCTCCTGTAGATAAGAGAAGCCTCATCAGTCTCCAGCTTCCCAAGAGGCAAGCGCGACGTGGATGATTCAGGGTTACCTAGAACACCACCATGTAAGCACACTACACAAGTCATGAGTCATTCAAGGAGAACATGCTCCACTGAGCATAGCAATCAGAACAAATGACACAGGAAGTACTACCAACTTGGCATATTACTTTATTTATTTAAAATTTCTTTTGACTTTATTCCTCACATAAGAGAGCTGATTGAAACATCAACATCATGGGCACACTTGTTAATTAAGACTGTTTAGGGTATGTTGCTATATGCTATAATAAGCCAGAGGTTGAGAGAAAGGGGGTAATTCCATGTTCTGAAAGTGGAACCTCTGACACTTCAGAATGGAGCTACAGAAGAATTTAAAGCCAAAACCTACAGTGCCAGTTATCACTGAGAGGTGTCCCTGTAGATTCAAGGGATTCCCCCACCATCAATGATATTTCGACCATACTGCCAATGTGTAACCACTCTCACAAAGGGGGGGGCTTTCTTGCAACTTCAAGTACCAAATGCTTCTTGGTGGTCCAATATGCCAGTGCCTGCTTATAATATCCAACCAAATGTATACTGTACATCCCTATAAACATTAAAATATCCCCTTATTTGGAATCAACACCTTACTTCAGAAAAAGGGTGCAACCCCCACCCACCCAACAAAGAAATGAAAAGAATTAAATATTAAAAGAGTGCAGAGTGTGTCGTGACAGAAATTCATTTTTTTGGAGTATGACTCAATCATCTTCCACTTCTTTCATCAACTCTCCCCTCAAACTTCACATTTTATGTCTTACAGGTGTTTATAATGGAGAAAAAGGACCAGAAAACCAGATGGCAGGTTTAAAAGATTACATTTACGTTATGCAAAATCAGAACACTGAGTGGACCCCCCCAGGAGAGACCACCAATGTTTATCAGGCTAGTTGTTATATGGGGGGGGGGGGGGGGGGGGGGGGGGGGTCTAGCCATGTATAAATGGTTGAGAATTGAATTTTTAAATCTCCCTTAAAAAATGTCAAAGGAAATCATCTCCACTGACAAGGGCATCCTTCAGGATTTGATTACTCGATTATTAAAAAGCATCGATTAGTAATATGACAGAAGGATAACAGCGCATAGCAGATGAAGGCCCAAATAAACATCAAAGCATCAGTTGTACAGAAGCACTTCATATTAAAAGTGAATGACAATACTGACAGACAACTGCATTTTAAAGCAGAACTTAAATATCACCACAGCACGACTGCAATGCAAATTCAGCTTAAAAGACGACATTCAGGTTTGACAGACTCGCCCATTTAATGTGTAGTTAGCCAGAGATAAGTGTCATTTAGCCTCCTGGAGTAGCCTAGCCTGTCTTTGTCATCACTTTGATTTAAATTATTTTGCTTAATTTTACTTTCTACAATTTCTGCATGTCAAAATAACTGTTGCTAAAATGAAGTCTAGCTCTTTCGCTTACTCACATCATCTTACATAACTATATTAAATCTGTTTTTGTGATGTATTGTGCTAGAGCGTAGTATTGAACAATATTGAAAAAAAGGGAAAAAAAAAAAAGTTTTTACCCTATTTAGAAGTTGAGAATTACATAGCTAAATAACATCTATTAACAGAGGCTATCAAATATGTTAGTGATCAAGCCGACAAATCATTTGCTTTTGCTCAATATCATCTCTGTGGAATAGAAAAATATTTCCATACAGAAGATAAACTTTTTTCATGTCCAGTACTTGTATGCTTTTCTCCTCTCCACTATTCTTTGCTTAATTTTTCACAAACACACCACAAGACCTTATGAGTGAGTCCAGCAGCCAGGACATGAATGATGACCATCTCAAAAAGCACAAGCACAACTCATGCAAAAGCAGCAGAGGTACATTTTAGACTGTTTTAAAACACTAGGTAATGTTGAAAAGGAACCATCATTAAAATTGCAAAGCTTGCCAAGTTTTGTTTCCTATGACCGAGTAAAAATGTTTTAGCACAACTTATTGATGGTTTAAACAGAGCAGACCATCGCAGTCCTTGCAATGTTAAGATGGCATGTGCATGAAATGCTATGTCCATATTTATATCACAGGTCATGCGTGCGGCGCAGTAGGCAGCGCGGTCATGGCACATCATTGCTTTGTATGTGTGGAGGTCGCATGTTTGCCTTGTGTGCACATGGATTTTCAGAGAATCCTCCGATGTCCTTCCACTGTCGAAAACATGCCACTTAAGTGGAGTGCCTAAACTGACCAGATGCGTGACCAAGCGTGCATCTTACTATGGCAGGTTGGTTTCTGTCTCGTGCCAACTCCAACATATTATACATAATAATAAGAATAATAGTAATAACAACAACAACAACAACAATAATAATGTATTTAGAAGTAATCAGTAGGTTACTATTAATGATTATA
>JAODKE010000020.1:1140934-1163329 GCA_026779605.1 Mormyrus hasselquistii
ATTCAAGTTATCCAGTGAACACTTCAGGTGGGAGGATTCAAAGGGACACACTGATCGCAGCAGGGGAGCGTGGGGGGTGGAGGCTATGCTTCTTGCTGGAAGGGGGGTAGGGGTTTCTGTGAGAGGATGCAGGAAGTGCCTGGGCGTATGAGCCTGTGTGTGCATTGTGGATGCTGCACAGAAACGGATTCTTTGTTCTCAGCAGCCAGAATACACTGCAAGTTCCCCCAGGTAGACAGATAACTGTAGTCCTACATATCCACTACTTCAAAAGGTATTGCCTCTTTTCTTCAAGGCAGGAAGTGTTTCAGTCAGGAGGCCAGAAGAGACAACAAATCCCAAACAAGCAGTAACTATGGGTAGAAGCAGGATATCTGAACATGCGAAGCACCGACCATGTGATCTCCTGTCAGATGAACACAAATCTAGGAATTTCCCGACATATGTTTCCCTTTAGCTCCGGAGGCCGGAGCGAGCTGAGCTGTCCTGAAACACCACTGGTCTTCATATTGTGAGTTCTACAACCCATAACAGGATGGATCACTTACTGGACAGGTCATTTTTGAAGACCTCCTCCTCATTGCAACCTTTTTATTAATCAGTGTAAGGTTATACCACGGCACTGTATTCTCGAATCTTATTGGCCAGAATGGTGCTGATTAATTTTCTATAACTGCCCACGAAGTGCCGGCCAAGCGAATCACAGTGGTAAATCAATCCGCTATTAAAATCTTTAATTCTAACTAAGCTGAGATCTACTTAAACTTCCAAACATAAAACACAATTAATGGAAGCTAAACAGAAATATTTAATCTTTAGCAGAAGCAAGCAGGGTCACACCTTACTTGACACACATAGTGTTGTTTAGGCACAAATGTTTAAGTAGTACTTGTGGTATAAGTGGGTTAATGCACAGCTTGAGAAATACCATTTTTGGCCAGAAAATCACCATAAAATATTCAAAAATTACCAAATGTGAGGTGAAAGAGGAAGCTGGAAAGTATACATACCCATTCATACAAAATAGGGCAGGGTGAGGGTAAAAGGCTCTCCACACACCTGTAGCTGATTTGTGATGGTATACGGTAAAGTATTTCTGTGTCTAGAGAGGGAGAGACGAAGAACAATGGCTTGCTTCTTGTGTCCATACAATTTGGCCATTTTAAAGAGTAAACTGTATTTGTGTCATGCTGCATTTACTGTACCAGTACCAAATACATCTTCCCCATTGCTTTTCTTCAGAAATCTCTGTACGCTGTATATGTTCCCCATGATGAATCGCCAGGTTTTTCATACACTAACAGGTTTACCAGGAATCACCAGGTTTACATACTCTAACAGGGCACAGAATTAAGTCTCATGAGTCCCAGTTATTCTCCCAACCAGCATCAGAATTTCCAACTAAAATTCGTATATTATAAACTATGCAAGGAAGATCCTTGGGACCAAGAGAGACGGCAGATAGAGTGTCCCCTCTCCCAACACAAAACTGTCTAACATTGCGATCTTCGCTCTGTTTTCATGAGTACATTTATTATTGTTTGGGTTGAACCTTGTGAAGTTCTATTACTCGCGGATGACAGAAGAGAGGAAACGGATTTCCTGATTTTGGAAACTAAAAGGAGGGGCTCGTGTTTCATTTCTTTAAACAATCATAGTTTTCATCGTATGACATCACCGGATTGGTACATTTCTTTCCACATTTTCAAACTGAGGGCTTCCAGCCCGTAGTGGTGTGCAGCTCAGCCGGTACCTGTGATTGGACAGTTGGTTCAAGCCTTGTTTTATTGTTTTTTGTTGTTGCCATTATTATGATCATCATTATGAAATAGACACATGCTTACATTGCTCTGCACAGCCTTTGCAGGTAAGCATATTTCTGTTTATCTATGACATGTGCCATAGCAAAAGGCATACACAATAAAACAGTTACTTTAGAAATCTGTGCACCTTATCACATAAACAGAAAACACAGGTTTTAATTACTTAACAATGAAGATGTTGATTGGTTAAGTGAAATGCAAGCCCCTCCCTTGTTGACCCAGAGACACATTGAACTTAAAGCCATGTGGCTTCTGTGTAACACCATGTACTTTAACAAAGACATGGCTCTGGCCACCTCAGGCATCACTGTCTCTGTCTGGTTTCTTTTGCACACTGGCCATTATCTGTTATCAAAAGTACAATTATCAGTTAAAGAATACACCCCCAATAAATGCATTTCAAACAGAACTAAAGTATATCAGTGTTATTACTAATTATTATTTGCAACACTATAGTGTTTGGTGAAGTATTTATGAGACTGTTTGGGTAACTAATATCCAAAATAGCAATGCTGTTTTGAGGTAATGAGGAATGTGTCTAGTAGCTTTTTACAAAGCAATGTCATATTTTTGTAATTAAAATGGACTTATACAATATAAAATTGTAATTCTTATTATATTTATTCTGTAGAATTAGATGTTTTAAATGATTTTAAACCACTTTAAAGAAACACTCATATGGAAAAATTAAGTTTTAACCACTTGTTTTTAACAACAAATGACTAAAAAATCCCATAAAATTTAATTGTACAGTTAGAATGATGTAACTTTGCGGCAACAAAACAAAAGTGAAGCAGAATTATCCAGCTGAAACAAGTGCAATAGTATCTGTGTGACACTGCATGCCTTTTAAAAGAAATTAAGTGATATGAGTTATAGTGCTCAGTATTGAAAAATAGGTGATTTCCAGACAATTAAATCAGTAATTATTCTGAATAAATCTAATTTAATGGTTCACTGCTGAAATTAATTGGGGGGAAATTACCGAGTGCATTTTTTAATGTGAAGAATAATTATTGACTTTATTTTTGCATTATTACCAGTACAGTGGTGTATCGCTGAGTTCGGCTGAGGAGATGTTAATGCGGTATTTTTAGGGGAATATCTCCAAAAATGTAAGATCTTCACCTGAAGCATGTGAATTTAGCGGCATGTCTACATATCAAGGCTAAATAGTTTTGCTTTGCTGCTTTATCTGTCACGGCAATACATGCCAGCAGGTTTGTCATTCATCTTCGCACACGTTGCCTGAACACTGTATTTTCTGTATGTCTTTATTAAAACCTCTTGCATTCAGACCCTCTGGATTTCATTTGTAGTTAATTGGCTTAACAGGCTGAATGGTGTCTCTATGTGTTCAGCCCGGACGCAGATGGTGAAGGGCCCCTTTAAAAAAGACACACAACTAAAAAAATAAACCTGGGCTTAGTAGAACAATCACATCTCCACTAGGTCTTTGAACAAGCCTCTTAAACCCCAAAAATCTTCCAGGGGTTTCAGATAAATGGCCTGACCCTGTGCTCAGTGTGTGTGTGTGTGTGTGTGTGTGTGTGTGTCAAAAGAGAGCATGATGGGACATACAAAAAGAGGCATTCCATTGTACCGGTACTCCCACTTGTGCAAGTGGCAAATAAACCGTCATTTAATTTCATTTCCATTCCACTGAATGGAGGATCTTAATGAAGCTGCTGTTGACTCCTCTGTACGACACCAGACTCTGAACAAATCTTTGTTTTCCCCAATGTGATCCTAAAACCAATCACGCCCATGTAAGGACCATCCTCACCCCGGTCGGGGCTGTGACATCACATCCCAAAGACAGCAAGAAAGACGGCACGCACGGCCGGGGGGGCTCCCAGGAGAAAGTTTCCACGTGGGCTCCATGTCAGTCCATTTTTTCACAGGCCCCCTAACTGTATAAGTGACAGTTAAAAATCGCACGTGGCAGCTTCCAATCAAATTTGCCTTGACGGCAAAGACATAAAAACGTAAGGACAAATGGCTCCTCGTCCCGATGTTAGGTAATAACAACATTAAGCTGCATAAGTGAGCCAGAGCTGAATTCAAATGCAATATTCATTTTAGGAAAATGACTGAGGAGAGACAAAAAGTGAGGGAAAAAAAATACACACACAGCTCTCATATAGCAATAGTGCTTTTGTATTCCCGCGGGCCACACTTTTCCTTGCAACACCTCTATGCAGCAATTATGGTCCCATAATGACTGCAGTGCAAATAAGCAGGAGATTTTATTAAACCAAATGAGAGACTCATCTTTGTATTAGAGAAAGGTTATTGACAGTGACAAGTGTTGGACGCCCGCAGATATGAGTGTGATGAAGCGACTGGTGGTAAAAGCCTCGATAACGTTACAGCTGGGGAGGGCGGCTAGGAAAGTCACGGCCTACTGAAACAGTGGGGGCGTCTGATATATAATCACCGAGGTGGTGGGGGGGGGGGGGCGTACCTTGGGTGTTGGACCTATTAGCAAGAATAACAGTATTCAACCTACGCCCTACTGCTTAAGTTCCCATATTTACGCTACATGAAGATGGTATTAGATAGCATTGCGTTCCTCTCTAATATAACATTTTCTGTGGGCCATTCGTTCTAAGCAGACAGCAGAGGAGTTGGTAAAAACTAGCTTGCTGATGCAGAGGTTCAAATAGCAGGACTGGTTTCAGAAATAGGAAGCAAACAATGTTCAGGTCAGACACAAGTGGCTTTAATGATCTCATTCAGAGCAGGAGTCTCATCCCTTCCACGGGACAGAGACTGGCAAGAAGCAGTTCCTAGCACAGCTACCCACATTGGCTGCCTTTGAATGATGACAGCGTGCAAGTGTGCCAGCTCCTTACCGTGAGCTTTGTACCAGTAGTGGTTGTGACCCTCTTTCAGCCAGAGCTCTCGTGTGTTTGGGGTGCAAAGGGGAACGAGTGAGATGAGGCTCTTGGCTTAAAGGACATCAGGAGCCTGGCAGCCAGCTGTGATGGATGGGTCAGGGCTGCTTGCAAATATATCACATGCTGACATTTATTAGTACTGTGCACAAAATACAGGGTATGTTATTGGATTTGAATAACAGCTCGCAGCCAAATTTCCAGGCCCATGAAATATATTAAGATGAAGCAATCTCATTTAATAACATCCAAACTAATAAAAGAAGAATGGATTGGAAATTAAATTTATGAAAATTACTCTGTGGGTGGAACAATCCAAAACCCCAGCTTGGCCTGTCGTCTTCAACAAGGCAGCCCTGCAGATAGTTTTATTCTGAATACAGATGCAATTTTAACTTGGAAGTAAACAACAGCTTCTTTCAGTGGACTGTGCTGCAGGTGTACCTGTATATTTTATATGAAAGGTAGCTATATATATATATATATATATATATATATATATATATATGTGTGTGTGTGTGTGTGTGTGTGTGTTTATATGGGTGTGTGAAAACTCTTATAAATGTAACAAATGTAGAAGTAGTGAACTGGTTATTTGAAACTTGGCAATTTAAAAATATAGAGCGTTCTTAACACTTTATGTAATTCATTAAAGTACTTTTATCCCTTTTTGTGTTATATGTTTCTTAAGTGACACACCTGTAAAAAAAACAAAGACATAGGCTACTTTTATTGTTTCACAAGATTCATTCATGAGTAGCTGAAAAGCGCGGCCAAAGTGCCACAAACTTTAGACGCGGCTTCTAATTCTTCTGGCTGTGATTTGAGGACACTGCGTGCTTTAGTAAAGATGCCTAATGTGATTTAAATGCTCAGCTGAAGATTTCAGATTCCAACTCAATCATTTCCAGTAAGACTTAAATGCATTCCATTCGTCACCAGGCCAATACAGTTTACATTCTCATTGGAAGGATGTAATATCAATTTTATCTGAACGTTAGAATACTTACATGTCACCTGCGCTGCTCCTAACTTGTGTGGCGGTTGCTTTATTCGAGCACATGGAGCAACGTAATTGTCCGGGAGAATGTCATGTCTGACAAAAGTGTGCGGGAATGCACACCGGAGGGCGCTATGTGTGACGCATGCGCGCCGGGGACCCCGCCTGTCTGCCGAGTCCTGTGGAGGTGCCAGTATTTCCGCGTATTCGGGTGGCGCACCTGCCGCCTATAGATCTGAATGCGGACGGCACTGCGTGCACCCTCACCAGCCATCATTAGGCAAAGCGTTTAGACGGTTGATTTGCCGGCATGGCGGAGGATGGCTCTCCGCGGAACCATTGCCTTTTATGTGTCTTCAAAGCCAATTATTCAGAATGGGCTCTGAGGGTCAGATGAGGGAGGATCGCTCAATGACGGCTGTAGTTACGCGCTAGAAGCGGTGAGGGAAATAAAATAAATGATAAATGAAGAGAGGGCAATTACCTTTAGAAAATAAATAAATAGGTAAACACATATGTTGCCCATCGATTATGAAAAAAATGCGTTGGCAGCAGAGGGCGCTCTAAGATAAGAATTTTCCTGTGGTACAGAAAAAATATAGAAGTAATTCTCACGCTGAAGACTTTTGTCTATTACTCTATTGGATTTCTTCTGTCGCGTAACCATATGTACAGCATATGTTGTTCCAAATTCCATAAATTGCAAACATTTATTAGACACGTTGGAATTAATAAAAAAAGAAAGAAAGAAGCGTTTTTTCAGACTAGTTTAAATAAACGGTTGTTAATGTAAATTAAAAGCGTGGAATATATTAAGTGAAACTAAAAGTACAAGAAAAAAACTCACATTTGTTAATTAACTGTTAGTTAAAAATACATTGTTAAGAGTGATGAAAGAGGGAATATGGACACGCTGTAGGTGAAGACCACCAGTTGCCACGCCAATCTAGACTGTACCGTATTTTTACTGCAAGTCGCCTACATTTTTAAATTAACTTTAAAAATATATGTGTTTCGAGTTCGATCAAGAAACCGCAGTTTTCTCACTGACAATGCTGGGCCTTCATATATAACAAGCGGATTATTTAATATACTGAAACGCTACCATTTAATTATCATTGTTCGTCGACTTCGTGCAGCTCACGTATAATTCAGAAAAGACCGTTTTATTGTTAAAATATTACAAATTAAATAGGTTAAGATATTTCAAACGTATAATATGTCATTTCACACGTAGAAGCTAGTAAGAAGTGCACTGGAATTTTGAATTTATCTAATAATTTATGCACCATATTTGATAACATTGTAAATTAAAACGTCGTGATATTTTCACAATAACCTCACCATCACCATAAAAAGAATTAGACGTCTGATTCAGTGCCCCAAGGTCCCATTTTAATTTTCCAGACGTTTTTCCTATAAATATGACAGGATACATCTGACTGCCATTCAAAATGTTAAAGCTATGCATAATGTAAAATACGAAGTATTAAAATCTGCTTTCTTGGGTTTGTACTAATAGTTTTACTAATTATTTCAGTCACCAAATCCTGCATTTTTCTGATTGCTTTCCACGCGGGTGCTTTCATTCATTAAAGTAAAATTATAAATGTAAATGTCTCAATACACATATCTCCCCTTTTTGTAAAAGCTCAATCATCCATATTGTCTTAATATTTTCAGAGCGAAACTCATTTCAAATTATCACTATTCAAGTAAATGAATGTCCCAGATGGGATTTATTCAATTTACCCGGATTATTGATTCAAATGAACCAGGAGACGTATATAAATTTAATATGCTGTTTAATTTTATTTTTTACTTTACTTTTATTATGTAAACGTGTTATACGATCATAAACATGTAAGAGACCAACATAAGACCTATATTTTTATAAGAACTTCCAGACAGTATTGCGTGCTTCAGCACTAAAATACAAATGCCCTTTAAGTGCTTTCATTGTGCGATACCGATCTGTTGGTCTGCGCCCGTATTTGCTGGAGCTCATATGGTGGTTCAGTGTGGGACAATCGGTTTAGCCCCAGTTACCGCGGTTTGTGGGCCCAGAGCCGAGTCTGCGTGTGAGTCTTAATGTTGGCCTGTTTGCTTTGCCCTGGGTACTACAGTCCTCTGATAAAATCAGAAGAATCACTGCAGATTGCCCTGCTCGCTTTAAGTTACTTTGTACTGCCCAGGAGCGGCGCGGCGTCTTCTGCCTCTTTTCCTACGGATCGGCTCCTGATCCGGATCATAGAGGATTAGCGGTTACTGAAAATGAAATGGATGGGAAAGCGTGTAACACCAAACGAACACAAGGACGTTTGAAGACCAATTTAATTTCAAATTTAATAAATCATTTCCTTTGCTGAATATACGAACATTGACTAAATATATGTTTTCAGTGGGAAAAAGTAACATTCGTTATCACAAAACTATTTAATGATTTTATTATTATTATACGATTTCTGAGCGTGCTGTATAATTAAAATGCATAGGTGGCGAACCTTTCTGCTCTGCTCAGTTCAGACAAAACATCAGGCGGTTTTCCGGAGTTATACGGAACGTATCACAAAAGACCGCTCCTTGCATATGCAACTTCACACAAAATATTCTTGTATGTATTTTTAAACTCTAGTATTTTTTGACACCGCTGCCCGGTAGGGGTCAGCCTATCTCCGTGCAGTATATAAACGCCTGAACTACAGATCTTCCAAACCTCTCCCGTAATTTTAGTTGACCGAAAATTGTTGCGCGCGCCTGTAATGCATTCTCAAAAAAAGACGAAAAAAAGATATGGTAATTATTCTTCCATAGCCAGGCACCAAGGCCCGTAAAAGCCGTTGTGCCACACCAGGAGACGTGCGGTGGCTGTCAAAACAAAGACCTGGCACTCGGTTTGGATGCAGGGCTGAGGGTTGTTCCTTGCGAAAGCCAATTACACCCACAGCCCTCTGTGTGGTCCTAATGATCCCAATTACCGCTCACATGATCAAAGCACCCGCTCTCCGCAGTCTCTGACTGGCACACTTAGCAGACACTACAATGCCATTCCCCGAAGGATCACGTCATATAAAAAAGGGCTCTGGGAAAAAAAAAATAAAAAATCAACATCTACAGTCTACGGTGCCCCAAAATGGTCACATCACCTCATAACACTGAACTGAGATCAGCAATTCATAGGAGTTAAATTAAGCTTAAAACCAGTGTGCGAAATACAGGGGGGTCCGGGGGGGTCCGACACCCCCGATCAACCCATGAGACCCCCTGAAAGACTCAAAAACAAAATTTTAAGGGGGTCTCAAGATCAGTATTGTGCTACAATAGCCGGATATTCATGGGTATTTCAAACACTGCTTAAAGCTAAACTGATTATGAGTAAAACGCATGTGAAAACTCCATCCTTGTGTTCCAAGAAATGCTTTATTTCTGTTTTAATTTCTTGTGTAGACTTTCGGTTGCTGCTTGTTGCCTCTGGTTATGAGAAACCACAGGGTTATTGGCTGCCCCATGACCCTCTGAAATAACATAAAAGTGACCAAACACCATCAGGAGAAACGCTTTGTGCTGCGATATAACAGCACAGTAACCCCTGCGCACGTCTGTGGAGGTCTCTGGGTCTTCTAAAAAGGTGCAGCGGGGCAAAGAGATGGCGAGTCTGCTGCAGATGAGGCGTGCCGACAAGATCCGTTCAGTTTGGTTTCTGTTTAAGCTCGGCTAAGTTTACTGAACTTTCTGTGGGGTTTAGCAATGAACACTTCTCATCGGTTAAGGCGAGCAACAACAAATCTGTTACGCAAATGGAGAAAAACAAAACATACCAGACAAAGATGAACAAACAAACACTGGTGCCGATGGCTCGTTCCATAGACGCTGGACATAACACCAACTGTGTCGTCATCTACACCGGCGACCTTCTCCAGCACCAGTGAGGGTCTTATGTCCAGAAGCCTAGGACAGAGTACAGGTTGCTGGCCTTTGGGGTGACTAATGGTCAGTCAGCCTCATTTCCGGTTTCACCCCTTCCATGAAAACACCTAGACAAATTTAAAAAGTTCAGCAGGAATCTTATCGATGACGCTTCAAAGCACAAGTTCTAGTTCTGCATCCTTTCATCCAGAGTCAGTCACAGCGGACTGTATATTTAACATTGACTGGACTGTAACGTCTAAAAGAAAAAAAAAATGAGTCGGCAGTAAAACAACGTGTCAGCATTACGAGCAGACAGGCCGAACACACGAAGACTGACCACTCACGCAGGCCCCCGCACAGCAGTGAGCTCCCGTCTCCACCTGGGGCGTCTCACTGGCATGCATTTCTCAGGTGGTGACACATCATCCTTCGCTGATGGAGAAACATCGTTCTGTCAGCCTGCTAAATAATTCCTGAATGGATAGAAGAGCTACATTTTCAATTATTAACGTGTTTTGACAGCACTGTCTGTTATAGGTACTTACCTCCCCATTCTTAAGTCGCATATTCTAATTTAATTTGGATGGGAACAGGCACAATAAATTGGAAAATGGGTGAGAATTCACACATCTAGTATTTCTCCAAAACAAGGCTTTGTTTAATATGGTGGAAAATGGAAACAGTGTTTTATATACAGTAGAGCCTTATTGTGGGACACAATGCAATTCCTATATGGGCTTAAGTACAGATGTTTGTTGCTTTGATCTGGAGTTTGTATGTATGACAGGAGCTCGTCAGAGCCCATACTGGATCTTCTTCCTTTCCAGAGTAGTCTGACTGCACAAAATCATCAGTCTGAAACTCGGAGGAAAAATAAGCAGCTGGAGCATTAAGCAGGACGGCCTCGTCAGACAGCCTGGAGATAACGATCAGATTCTCCTTTCGGTTTTTCTAAGCCCGTCATTAGCGATGCCTCTGCAGTTCTGTCGCGTGACGCACGCAGCGATTGTTGTGACAGGAGAGTTATTTCTCGAATCCACGGACGTCTTAAGAGTGTTCCAATCAGAGGTCTTGTTTCAATGGGGCGTGGTTGCGGACGAGGACACCGATGCGACCCAGGATTGGCAGGCCTCGGGGGGTGTCCGTCACTGTGTTCATGATGTGCCCGGCCCGTAAATGCCTGCGTGTCACGGAACTTATTTTTACAGAATAATCCGTAAAATCACAATCCAGCTTGTGTATTACCCCGCGCCCTAACCTCGTTTTCCTGCTGCCCTGTACTTTGGAGCGTGTGAGGGGCCCCTATTCATTTGGGCGCGATCCTACAGTAGAATGCTGGAATAGATGCTTGAGGATATTAACAGTGACAGCGCATAAATAGGAGTGTGTCCCACACGGTGCTCGCTTTGTCACCGTTCGTGCTGCGCGGCGTCAAAGCAGCCAGCTCATCATCTCAGCTCAGAGATGCTGCAACGCACCTTCCGGAAGGAGTGGCGTTTAGTGCCTCAATGACATGCTGCCACTGAGGCTCCTAGAGACAATGAGGGGGAACGTACAGAGAGCTCGGAGCTCATAACCGCCACGTAACCACACCAGCCCGCTGCCGTCTGACCCCACTGACAGCCAGCGCTACAAAAATCACATTTGCAATCTTCAGCGTGTCGGGAATTTGATGTGACAGAGCTACAAATCATCCAGCAATTTATGTTGTTCCTGATCCTGAACCTCTGATACAATAAATTTGTCTACATCCCCAAACAAGTACAACGGTCCAACAAAGCATCTCAGTTCCTCCGTACTCCAAAGCCTGGGAGGCCTACCTTTCAGCAAAACAATACATTATTCATCCATTTACATTATAAGTCATGTCTTGTTAAACAACATAGACTTTCTAAGGGGAAGTAGCCCAGTCTGCAGATTTACACCCTCAGATTTGAGTTAGAATATCACCATCACAGATGTTGATCAACCTCCAGGGTCTTCAACCAGGGGGTCCTGCTTTGGGTTCCACCCTCCACGTTCGGGGCTCCCAGATACTGAGGGAGCAGAGCGATCAGAGGATCTTCATAAGACTGACTTATGAACTTGTATGATTTGCAGGCTCTTGTGCGATGACCATGAAGCAGGCCGCTCACACAGGCCGTACGAATGTCCATCAACCAATTAATAACGCACGTCAGCCATTCGGCACCTGCTGAAGATGGCATCTGTCTCGGGGACAGATGGTTCAGACTACACACTCAGGCAGCCTTTGCTTCTGCTCAACTGTAATGAATTGCCTCATAATCTATTCTATCTCTGTGCCATTAGCCAGCTTTGAACATCCACTAATATGAGCGGAGGCCTCATTTTCCAGAGTTTTAATCACATAAAATAGTGGGCGCCTAATTCGGCAAATTAAATGGGCCTTGATTACCGGAGCAGGGATTTAATATATCATGGAAAATTAGGTAGATTTTAATAAATTACTCATTCCACTAAATGCTTTACAAATGCATATAAAGGAGAGGAAACGGTTGGAAAAGCTGTGGAAATTGGCCGTGTTACGGTGAGAGGTGCCAGAGACAGGAAGGCCAACGATGGCAGAGGTTGTTTCTGTGGACGGCGGTGGGGTAGGCCTGCTGTAGGAGTGGGCGTGAGTAGGCCTGCTGTAGGGGTGGGCGTGAGTAGGCCTGCTGTAGGGGTGGGCGTGAGTAGGCCTGCTGTAGGGGCATTGCCATCTTACCTGTTAAAAGTGGATGTCAAAACCCACCCCACTATCACTGGCTTTCTAGCAGTTTCCGCTTAATGTGATGGCTCCACGAAGCCGCCACGTTTCACTGATGGCGAAGCATGGCCTATTTCCTCAGAGAATACGACGACTTACCGTTTGCTATGGGGGCGGGCACACACGTCGGCGTTAGACTAGCCAGGTAAGTCAGGAGGGGTGTAATTATCATGTCTCCATGCCGTAGACTGAGCACAGGAATATCCATAAGGTAAACAGTGGGGTCGTCTGAAGGGATGCAGGACTCCGAAAACAATGTTTCTTTGTGTAGTCAGTCTGGAAGCAGTTTATGGTAAACCACAGTGCATTCTCTGACCGGCTAACCAGTGTCCAGCCCTGCTCCCTTCAACTCAGCGTGACTTTAAGCTGTCGCACGGTTTATGGTCCTGAGATTCACGGGATGAGGGATCCCGCACTGACCAGCATGGAAATGGGACACACAGCGGTTCTGTCGCTGGCAATTAACTGTCATCGGGACACCATCAGTTCCCAGAAAATCACAGGACAATGGCAGGAAAGCATCATAAAATGCACACACACAACATTCAGTCATTTGTAGCTATTACTTAAAAAAAAGACATTTTAATACAAGAAGAATATTTAATAAATCTACAAAGAAACAACAAACTGCTTAAAAAATTATTCTCGTTTTGGTCCATTTAAATTACACAGGCATCAGTTAAATTAGTGGGGTACCTTTTTTCTTGCTGTACCCATGCTACAATGATCCCCTGTAAACGTCGGCGTCCCTCTTTCTGTCCACCACTGTATTCTGCAGTTATTCAATTGGTAGAAATTTCTCTCATCAAAGCAGAAGTATGTGATTTAATGTGAATAAAATGGACATTAGCATTTTAAAGAGGCAGATTAGCACATTAATCCAGACAATTTCGTCTACAACTTCACCACAGTGTGGGATTCTTAATGGATCTTAACTGGCTTTCCGTTTAACGCGATGGTTAGGCATGACGTGGGACTCAGGAAAACATGAGGGTTTTATTAAGATGTACAGATGTTCACACGGCACATTACACATAATGGCTATGAAATTTCATGTGAGCACATTAAAGTCTGTGGCTCTGTGTGGATTAATTAAAATTAAGATTTTTAAAAGGCAGAATAAAAAGGAATTTTAAAACAATTTTAAATACTGTACAGCTACAAGATATTTGTATGTATATAAATCACAGTCAGGGCACAGAAGGACTGAGTTTGTCCCACAAATATCCCGTCTCTCTCCCTCTCTCTCACACACAGATGCCAGACTGACTGCTAGCTCATCACCAGTTACTCATAAGTTGTCTCCCGACTTGGGTGTGAAGGAAGCAGCTCGCCCTGAATGGAACGGAGCGCCTGGAGGGCCTCCACAGTGACAGTCAGGCTACCCACCGCCACACTGCTGTCATGCACATCCACAACTGCAGGGGGCGAGAAACGCAAAGTCAGATGGAGGGCGTTACAAACGTACGTGGGCCCGAGGTCGGATCCTCATTGTAGACCGGATAATTACAGGATGGATGTCCCCCCACCAGGAGCAAATAAGAGCTGCAGGCTCCCACGGGAGGGCGGGGGTGTGTGGTGTTGCGGTGTGGGGTGGGGGGGGGTTACATGTGCACACCACGCAATCAACAGCGTCACAGTAGGGTCAATTTGAGGGTTACGCTATCTTTAAACATATAGTTAGTAATAATTTATGTCTGTGTTGTCATTGTGTCCATTTTAGTGTAAGCCTTCCAAGATTACTCAGTATGTCTTGGGGGCTGACTCACCATCCAGAGTGGCATCTACAAGGTCGTGCTGCTGCTCCAGGATGCTGGCGATCCTGACGAAGGCCATGCCCACGTCTTCGCACTCCTGATCCTGCCGTTCCTCGGGGGGGTCGCTCACCACGGTGAACTTGATGCTGGAATGTCACCGGCGACACTTTCAGTGGCATCCCAGAGGCCGGGCATGGAACCCTGTCTACACTATGACTCAGAGGATCTGCTGCTTAAACAACTGTATGAGCCGTCGATAGAGGGTATATGTACTGGGGACATTTTCCCGTGAACACGTCTCTCTTGACGGACTGAGTGGCAAATAAATGCTGCGATATGGCTGATTTTAGTTGGGGGAACTGTTAAACAAATGATTATCTGTTTACATTAAAGGCAGCTGGACTCAGCAGGGATCCTTACAACTTACCAAAGGACCAGCGGACCAGCAATCGGGCTTCCTAACATAATATGCAGGTTTTTATTTTGTAGAAACTTTTAAAATTTTAACTGTCAAAACTTGCTTTGTGGAGTAGCCCCTGTAGCAACCAATAACGTAATAATTGGAAATTATTACAGTTAATGAAACAACATAATAATTTTTCCATTCTTTATATAATAAAAACCGCCAATGAAATAAGTGGCCAATAACGGAATTTTTGGTTCAGAAATTTTGTTTGTAGAACACAAGGTTCATCATGGATATTTTTTTTTTAATAAACGCTGGCAAAAAATTTACAGCTACACATATAACTATATAATGGTAAATATTTAATTGATGATTCCAGTTGTTTCTGTAGATTGCAGTGATTGACTTGCTTCTCTTTTCTTTCGTTTTTGGCAGCCTGAAAATAGGTCTGATAAGCTCTGATTTCTTCTTAAATCGATTCGTAGAGCCAATTGCACAACAGCTTTCCCATTTTAGTTTCCACAGCATCCAAGCTGAACAATGCCACTCAGTGACTGTAACCACAGGGACATCTACTTACTGTGATATCATGCGCATAACCTCTATTACGTTGATACCAACCACCCAGTGTTCCCTCCCATATTACTTAGAGGCTTTTAACGTTAAGCATCTCTCCCAAGGGTATGACAGCTTGCCTTCGGAGACCTGCCGCCCTTCACCGGAGACTTAACACCTCTGCCACCTGCCACCATCTGACCAGGAAAGCACTTCATCATCCCCCCCTCAAGGATCCAAAGATGAGAAGCTCAGGGAGTCTCCGGCTTCTCACACTTTCACAGTCGGCAAGAATTCCGTTCCGCCAGAGCAGCGTTCCTCTGATCAGAACGCCAAGGACGACAACCACTACCTACCGGTGTGAACAACAGAGCACCCGCTGACAGAACTCACCGGCACCAGTGGGCCTACACAACATCTTCCAGAACGTCCCGAGAAAAGGAAAACCTGAATCCATTAAGCGCTGACTCACGTGAACTGACCTCCAGCTCTCTATCTGCTGCCTTCTGCATAATCACAGCGATGTGCTGGGCCTGATTCTCATTTTGTCTTGTCAGATAGCCAGCTGTGCGGACCAAAGAATTCACTGCGGTGCACTTCTCAAAGGCTTCGGCCCGACTTCCAAAGACACTCGTTGTTCGCGAGCTGTCAAACACCCAACCATGTGATGGGAATCTAAATTCCAACATGCTGGAAAAAGGGTAATATGGTTTTGCCAAACTCTGGGACTCAAAACGAGGAAGGAGGAACGAGGAAATATCGAAAATACTTATCAAATTATCAAAGATTATCAAAGGCCTCCACCTGCTGTGCAGCCCTAACACAATCCAGCTCACTTGACGATGACAAGAGATCTCAACCATTGCAGTAACAATGAAGAATTAAGCTCTGATCGCAAAGCTGTATTCCTTGATCAGATTATAGAACCATTAACACTTGGTGGCTGAAATGGGTTTGGATTTAAACTCCTTTAGAACAAAAAAATAAATCCCATCAAATTCAGGTGTAGCTCACATACGTCAACAGTGCTACCGATGCCATTTTCTGGCAGCTAGATCGCCCCCTGCTGGCATTTTCACACTTGTCAAGAATGCACTTAATGGCCAGTTAAACAAAATTTACAAATGGCCGAATGGAGGCGTAACTGATGGAATTGCCTTTGTAGGGTTGGCCAGCCCTAACCTCTGAAGGTTGCTGTCCCGGGGCTTTAAGGTAATTTTTAATTAATAGGACAGCGGGTGTCAGGACAGCTTGAGGTCAAGTCCCAGTGAGACACTGCTGTTGTACCCTTGATTGAGGTAGTTCACCTTCTTCACTAGCTGTATGGAACCTGTATGGAAATGCGTATTGTGCAACCCGATAATTCAGTAAATTATATAAAATTATTTAATTGCACCTACAATGCCAATAGGCTATGAGCAAAGAAAATGTCAAATTTAAAATGCCGGGGAAATCAGTCTAAGCAGAGTCCGAAAGGCCCTGCTACCAAGAGGCGGTTGGTAGTACTGAAGCCAAGAGACAGGACAGACCCTCAGGATCGGGGAGGGGGGGGGGGGGTGAGGCATGGAGAGAGGGGCGGTGTCCTGCCGACTTGGGCCGGATGCCTCCCCATTACAGGCCAGACAGGTGGTGGGTGAACATCCACGTCGACATCCTGTCGCTGCTGATACTTACCTCTCCAGCTGCCTGGCATTCCCCCGGAGTGCCGAGCGCAGGAGGTCCCGTCTTGCCTTGTTATTCTGCGCGTCCACGTGAATCACTGTCAGGACGAATGGCCCGGTCACTAACTGTGCACGGCGTGACATTTCAAAGCATTTACAAAGAACGCCCCGCCCCCCCCCCCCACTCTAAGCCCAGGGCTCCTGAGGTCTGGCTCTGCTCTCCGACGCCCCGCCGATCGTCCCTGGCAGGTTGGCGCTCACGCTGTCAGCGATCCAGCCGTTAGGCTCAGCGCTCCGGATAAACTGTCATCCCCCGTTAATGACGCTGGCAGCCTGCTCGGCACAAACCGGCTGCCTCCGCCGCCGCTTGCCGGAGGGGACTTAACATCGTCTCTCTGGCCCGGGGAGCCCATCATAATGATGCTGTGTGGCAGCGAACTTGTTCTCTCTGACAACAGCAACGATTCTATTGCCGCCACCCAACCCCTCCCCCCCCCCCCACCCGGCCTCGTCTGGAGGTGGGATTTCAGGGAAGCCATGCTACGTTGCAGCAACCAAATTACCCATCACAAGCCGCTACAGGACCGATATCAAAGGTCTGGGGGAAGCCCTGACAGGTGGGATGGGCTCGACAAGATACCGGTATAGGGCTCCGGTTAGTCACGCCGCTGTCTGCAGAATCACTACAGCACAGATGTGCTGCGGGGAGCAGGAAGCTCACTGTCTGTCCTGGCACAGAGGTCAGGCCGCCCCACTCTGCTGCTTTAAGTTTTCCTCTGGCAATAAAATTTGATTTCCATCATTTACTCCCCAAAGATACCGCTATTACTATTCTGGGCTCTGAGCTGGGAGGATTTAACATTCATATGTCACTAAATATGATAATCTTTGTCTTTTTTTCCAGGACAAAAAACAGTAAATATTAGTTGATACCATAAATGAATGGGTACCTTAAAGTATCTACTTAGTAGGAGGAGGGGTCTTCCGGAAACCCCCATAATGACACGGCAGAACACGGAGGGATCAGGCCACGGTGCTACCTCACCATGCCAGGAGAGTCCAACAGAATGAGGTCACACAAAAAAAACCCGATTAAATATATAAAATGCCCATTACGGCTTTTAAACAGGGGCTGAATCCAATGAGCGTTCATTTCACCGTTGACTGTCATTCTGACAGATCTTACTCTTATTAAGAAGGATAGCCTGCTGAGGTTGAATTACCTGTCTGAAGAGCTTTAATTAGGCCCCTGTGACAGAAAGAGAGAGAACGATAATTGATTCTTTTCCTATACACCTGCTGTGAGGAGCACTAAGGGAACGTCCAGACAGGATGGTTAAGGGAGCCATCTCACGCTTGCTGTAGCCTTACCACTGCTGTAGTTGTAGTAGATGCTCTGGCCAGGCCGAGGCTTGGGCAAAGACAGCGGCGTCTCCACAGAGGGCCCGTCCAGGAAACGGTACTCTACGAACAGCCGGGACACGGTGTCATCCGAGGCCACCCTGGAGCCCCGTGCCAGCCTCAGGGATGTAATCTCGATGCGGATTCGCTCTGATGGCTGCGAAGAGGCACGGGTCGAGTTAGCGCAGGCAGGACAGGTGAAACGCAACCTGGGGAGAACATAAGCCCTTCTGGCATAGAGTGCTGGGAACCAGGGACACCCGAAGGGAATATTAATGGTATCTGTAAGGAGAGGCAGAGGTGTGTGGGTCACATGCAGAATGCAGCCACTACTGACGCATGGGAGCGCAATTCGGGAAACACGTGTCTGACCGATGAAAATAGGCCTGCAGTATCTCAACAAAAGAGAAACAACAAATCAGGGAGGCAGCTGTTATACGGGACAAAACCAAACATGCGGTGCGACACGAGAGCGCCCCGTGAGGTTTTATTATAATGAAATATGCACCATTAGCTTCGGCGCTGTTATTATTTGTTAGATGCGTTTGAGCGTGTGCGTGAGGGGCGCCTGGTCCGCACCCTGCGATGACAGCGCTGACGGCACCTGCGACGCAGACCTGTCACTCAGGGCTGATCAGAGCCGCCCGCTCGCACGGGCACCGCACGCCTGTCAGCTTCGCTCCTCTTCAGTTGTACGTCCGCCGTAATTGCGGCGCCGGGCCGGGGGCTGACGGCAAACGGGGCTCGGTGCGGCGGCGCTGCCCGCTCCAGGTTAATTGCCGGGAGTCTAGCTGTCGAACACGAACATCAGACTGTGCAAATTATTTGTCAGAGGCTTCAAGGATCCATCGCCATGTCCGGCCCCGTGAAAGCGATGCCTGTTATGTCTAATTAAATTCTCAGCAGCTCTGATTATCTCCCTTAACGAGAATTACACGTGTGCGATGTGCGAGTGATCCCTCTGGCGGCTGTATGCCATCATCCCCCTTCTCGGGGTGTACGGTTGCAGGGCTCCCCTCTCTCTACCCCATCAACACCGACTTTGCTAATCGTAGGCTCTGCTACTGGCTGATTGCGGAGCACGTGCTCTATGCCATTATGTGCCCCCTGATAAAACATCACCATAGGCTCCAAGCCCCCTGTACCTTGCATAATTTTAAAGAGCTGGCCCCGCTAATTCTGCCAGGGAATCTGGCTCTGCTGTGCCCTTGATGCTGGCACGGCTATGGATGCCCTAGTTAATCCCTCTGCACAGGCCCTTATCTTGTAGGAAGGGAGGTGTTGGTCACTGGTTCAATGGCGTGATGCAGGAGGGTGTCTGCAGCACCTAGCGCTGACTAGCCAGGCACCGTTGTGGTATTAAGCTTCTCCACACCTTCCTCCAGACAGAGCCTGCTTGGCTAGGGTGCTCACCAAAGGCCCAGATTTAAACTAAGCTGAGATGACATGCAACCGTCTACATGCCGCAGCCCTTACTGTACGTGCCACCTCAGTCACGCTCGGTGACGGACACTAAAGCAGCTGCGTCCTTCCCGAAATTTTACATTTCGCAGCCAGATGGCACATCTTTGACATCCGCCACCCCGCATCAAAACCGAGAAGCCGCTTCTAATTTATAGCGGTGCTTCAGCTTGTGAAGATGTGCCTCAGACCAGAAGCAGACCCTATCCAACAGCGTGTAGGCAGCCAGAATACAGGGATCAGGCATCTGCTGAGCCCAGACTAGGGAGGCTGAAGAGGAACCCAACCGCAGAAGCAGCCAGTGCCGTCCTCACAAACACAGGCGGCCTACAGCTTTTATAAACGGCACTGTTTTACGGTCACTGGGAAAGTTGGTTTGGAAAACAACCCTACATTTAACAAAATCACACAGTGCAGCATCAGGAAGCAAAAATATTCAGACTTTTAAAAACATGAATATCCACAATATAAGTCATAAGAAGGTAATTAGGACAACATTCTTGCTTTCTTTAAAGATGCCAAAAATGGTTTCCAAATCCGCATTTCCCAGATACCTGGGGATGAAAGATCGGCATGTGACTTGCTGAGGTCATAACTGAGCTGGAATACCGATGGATCTTGTTAGAGCCCTGGCTCTGCAGCCCGTTTGGAGAGTGGGCTGAGCTGCGGACAAATTGAGCCGCAAGTCGGACAGCTAGCCAGCGAGGAAGCGATGGTCAGCGCACATCTGGAGACAAGCTGACACCCTCAATTATCTGCGCATGTTTTCATCATGAATCCATTCAGATTCAGGGCATGCTACAAACTGACAGACCATATTTCCCCCTTAGGTCTGCTCTGGTCTGCTGTATGTTGGTTTAAAATGAACGAAGTATCTTTTTTTTTAACCATCCAGCAACTTGCAACTGAGCTGCCTCAGTTTGCAGACAGATACACAACATTCTCAACCCAAACAGTCCAGCAACTGGTACCAGAATGCAGCACTCAAGCGTTACAGTGCTTCCTAGGTCCCCTTGTGTTAGTCTTTTATTCAGACAATACAATAACATGCCTCATGTTTTGAAGATACTTTTAATAGGATTCAAAACACCAATTTTTAATATAGCCACTTTATGATTCAGTAGTTACACTAACATTTACTCATCTAACAGGGAGAAAAATTCACATAGTTCACTTTAGTCATGCAATATTACAGGGATTAGCATGGCATATGAAATATTTAGCAGATTTTCCTCCCCTCTAAAGCCCGAGAAATCAAATGACTGCCAAATGCCTTTAAAGTGACGATCTTTGACTGGCAAAGAAAAAGGTCCTTTCATATTCAAATTTGGGTATGATAGATATGAAAAATAGAAAGGTTACTTGATTTAGCTATCAATCTCACATGCCCTGCATTAGTGTATGAGAGAGAGACCCACGCTAGTTCTTTCCTCAAGCTCTTTAGAGATGTCAGTGCTGGCCTTTCCCTGTTTAGTCCTGTCCCCAGCCAATCAGCACTTTGCACAGCTGTCAAACGGCCAGCTGTCTCCTAAATGCATTGTCTCCCACCCCGTGTTCCAAACCAGCTGACAATCAGAGCGGGACTTTCCATCCCATAACCAGTGACACTCCCCTTCTGGGATGGGGTTACGCGTCTCTGTAAGGAATCCACTTGCTGTCACACTAACCTACTGGAGAACAATAGAGTAGGTGATTCTGAACTCCCAGTAACTGACCCATGAAAACACTGAGCGTGCAACGCAAAGCAAGTGAGCAACAAAGTGAACCTTAACATTTTTGTACTGTGCTTGACTGGGTCACGTCAGCAATGAAGGAGAGTTCGTTTTCACAGCATGCACACGCTGAGATACACAAATGAGACAGCTAATGCATATTCCCAGGCAGAAGTCCCTCTCAAGGTCCCTGGCTTATAAGTGGTCAGATACCTGAAGGTCAAAGGTCAAATCCAATACTAGGTTCCTAAAAATAATTATGGTCAGAGAATGAGACAATTGGGGAAAGTGTTTGCCCATTTTACAGGGCAGAAAAGACTTTTAATGAAACGCACTAATAGTGTGGACGTATATATGAAAAAATTATGCGCAAGTATCCAGACTTCCACATTATCTTCATATTCCATCATCCCTTGAAGATTTACTCCCAGTTAAGAGGCAGCTATCAGCCTCACTGGAGCTGACAGGCCAGTGTGCCCAATGTAAAACCTGTTTGGTGCCAAGCTCTGAAGTGCAGTGACAATAGGGTCGGGCCAAACTGTGTGCACGTGACACGACCCAGGTGCTAAACTTCCTGTGTGCCATTACAGAGAAGACCATGTACAATGACAGCACCCTGGACTGGGAGAGAACTTTATGTCTTATGACTTTATGTATGCAAGCCAAAAAAGAAGTGGAAGAAACTTTTCTACACACAAACTCTGCATGTAGAGAGCAGGCTCCCCACTACACACCTGCTGATTCAGGCCCCCCCCTTATTTATTTTGAACCCACATACCTAACACATGGCCGATCTCTGCGAGGTGTTCACCAGTATAAGCCAGTAAGTAACATGTCACTTTGATTAGGCCTTTTCACATTAGAATTATTTTGGGCCAAGACAAATGACTGGGGCTGGCAGGCTATTTAGCATGGAATTAGCAGGATGGGGGGGGGGGGGGGGGGCGTCGGCAGGAGCCGGTGCCTGGCCCCACCCGGGGTGGAGGCAACCCACCCCCATAAACCCCCTTTAACAGGATTTTTTCATGTGCCCAACTTAAAAA
>JAODKE010000020.1:1163339-1186720 GCA_026779605.1 Mormyrus hasselquistii
GTTGTTTTGTTGTGTGTGTTTTCGTTGTATCTAAGAAATTGGGGGGGGGGGAGGGGGGGTGGGGGGGGGGGGGGGGGGATGTGGGGGGGGGGGGGGGGGGGGGGGGGGGGGGGGGGGGGCAGTCTGCAGGAGCACGTGCCTGGACCCACACGGGATGAAGGCAGCGCACCCCCATGAACACCCTTTAACAGCATTATTTCATGTGCACATCTTAAAAAGTGAATCAGACACATTCGACATTAGCTTTCCTATGCTGTTGGCTAGCCTGATTCAAAACATGATGACCTGAAGCCATTGTAAAGCCCATTAAAAACTGCAGGTTTAACTCCCAAGGAAATCCTCTCTCAAGTTAATCATTTACTCAGCCAAAACCGCCAAACCAAAGTGCCATTATTTTTTCGTAGAAACAAAGCTAACCGATACATATCAATCTGAACACCAAGGTGCATCAAAGGTTCACATACATTAACTAGTCAGCGGGTCAAAAATAAAGTTCTATAAGATTTCAGTCCTTAACATACAAGTTGTTTTTCTTATTTTTAACAAGGTTTTGCAAATCTGTTGCATAAAATATATGATTATCACAAATGGATAATGTTACGTAATCTCTGGTTGTGTTTGTTGTCGTTACAAAAAATGACGTTAAAAATGACGATTACAAGAACAAAGTGACTGTATCAATGCAAGGAGCACATGGCTATGAGGTCAGGAACCATGGAGACATCAACATGTACTGAAAGGCTGGGCCCACCAGAATGAGCGTTGTTCTCCACATGGGTCTTTACGATCGATACAATAATCATTAAATATTAAAAAAAAAAGTTTCAAATTCTGCATTTCCAAGAGCCCTCAGACTCCCGCTGTTGGCGATGCGGAAGAATTAAGGGTGAGGACACAATAATAAATGCAGGAGAAAAGACATTAAAAAATCTCTCTGTCATAATTTGAGCGATGTCTCCCAACCAGGAACAATAGGCATTGTATGTAAAAAGGAGCTGTACAGAGGTGGACTTTCTGCCCTGCGCTTAGGTTGGTTTTAAGACGACGTCAGAAGAACAAAATCAATACTAGACCAGACGGAACTCTTAACAACCAGCTTCACAGCTCCAGTTTCAGCCAGCTGTTTTTAATTGGGACGGAGAGAGACAGGTCACACGGAATACCAATGCACTTTCCTAACAGTCATTATATTCAGTGTTCCTGCACTATTCAATGGCATGAAAGACATCTATGTATAGTACGGTACAGTATAGTCTCAAAGACTTAAACATATTTCCGATGAAACTCTTTAAATTCACTTTCGTTTATTCTGACTTTGCTATTTTTTTTCCAAGAGGACCTCGAATGTCGTGGCTGTGCATTCATAGTCGAAGCCGCTCGGTTTGTTAATTTCCATACCGAGGGAAGGAGCGCCGCGATTGGCCACATCGAGGGCGAAATGCATCATGCTGCCAAACCGGCTGCTCCTCTGCTGAAAGCATCTTAGATGTTCTGGTGAGCTACGACATGTAGCTCAATTATCCTCCCCTCCGGCAGAAGTCACGGCCGGTACTCTCCCATCACCTCCCGGCTTAGAGACTCACCTGGGGCCAGAACTGAAAGCACAGATTAAGTGTTTGTAGTTTGAGAATGAGCATGCCACTCTCCTTCCAACTTTGAAGTCATTGCCTTTTATGAAAGGCAGCCATAAGCCCTTATTTTCCACTCAAATAAGTTCATCTTCTCCACTATAAACACATTGCCACAGTTAATGGACTTATAATGGTGTGAGAAAGGGGGTAGATATTATTTTTTCATTTCATACGTGCGCGCCGGGGATCCTGGGATATTTCCTTCAGGGCCGGTACCCCTTAGACGTTCTATGGCAGAACTTGAGCAACACAGGGAGGAACAGCAATGCTGTTACTGTCCCAGCCCAGGATCTTCAAAAAAACCACTGTCATTTCAACCAATGTCAGAGAGCTTTACAGAAGGAAAAAGACGCAAAACAAGCTCAAAAATGTATACAAATGCAACAAAGAACAGTGTTGCTACCTCAAGATTAGTCGGGCTAAAAGAACTCTGATTACCTTCATTCTGCATATTGAATAACAGTATTTTAGCCTCAGGGGCCATGCTGCACAAATCTGTGAAGGACGATAAACACGCGCAGCAAAGGTGACGCCAGGAGCCAGCCTGGACCATGGACCCAGGGCCACGTACTTGCACAGAGCACAGGATTCTTTCTCACAACTTTAAAATTCTGCCCTCTGGATGCCATTTTGGGTTCCACAGCGCAAACATAATTGAGTCAAGAAATCCTTTATTCCAAATGTCATTTCTTGAATTTTCATCACATTTGATCAAAGACAGACAGGGAAGCAGCTATTAAAATAAAGTGAAATAAAATAATAAAAACCAGCTATTTCTATTTCCTAGGTTTTCAGCGGCCGGAGGCATCTGTGATGTTTACCTCAAATCCCTTTGTGGAAATGAATACAAGTCGTCATTTTGGAAAGAATGGGGTTGATTTCTTTTTTCTTCTAAAGCTATAGCCCCGCGATGTACATTTTCATAATGGAGATGCTGAAGTGCATCTCTGCGACCTGCCTGTTCTGTACACAGGACAATAACCCAGTGCCCCGCACCCCGATAAAGCCAGCCAGAGGCCTGGCATTCGACTGACCTGCGGCCTCCCCTGGACAGTCTGCCCAGCCACGATGCCATCATCGCTGTCGGACTGCACGGACTCGTTAAGATCTGTAGCCAGCGCGTCCTCCCCCTCTACAAAGACAGAAAAGGCAGACTTTTATATAAATAAAATAAAGATTAGATGTCTTATGAGGTGCTGGGGTGGGGGGGGGGCAGGCTGACCTCCACTACAAGCTGTGAGATTCAGACAGGGGTCAGAGGGTAAGAGTCCCTGCACAGTTAAGTAGTCTAAGTGGCTCGAATTCTTCTTTCTTTGCATTTCTATGATAAGAAGAGAGAGGAGCTACAGCTGGACTCGTAATGGTTCCCCAGATCAGAGTCTGTCACAGCTCAGGCCCATGCACCCTGTGCATGGGAAGAGTCATATCCTGGGCAGGTGTGGAATCATACCTTACACAGGGGAGGAGTCATACCCCGCGCGGGGGCGGGGCGAGGAGTCAGACCGTACGCAGGGAATAACTCAAACCCTGACACGTAATACACAGGGGATACCTGGGATATCTCGGGCCCTAACAGATTAAATAAAGCTGCTTACACAGAATTTACCATCCTGCTTTCGCATATGTAATAAAGGTACAGGGTGTTTCTCAATACCAAGAACGCAAAGATTATACTTGCGGTCTTGGCAAGAGCAGTCTGGCTACCTTGCATTCCTAAAATGAACTTGAGGTGTAATGAGTCATGGGACTGATCTCATTTGACAATGATGCAACTGATGCATCCTCGATATTTGGGGCAGGGCAAGAATGACGTCCAAATTGTTTTACCATCCTCCGTACTTCTGTTCCTTGTATTGGAGCTGGTCTACAGCAATGGAAGATGATATAAAACAGGCACATGAGAACACAATTACGGACATGTATGCATACTGAAAAACACCCAGAGACCGACCTACTTCCTTGTCAAAATGTATGCTGAAGGACTGACTATTTTGATTTGTAACAAAAACAGAATATGGTGCAGGGGTCGACAGAGTGTTTTCATGTATTTGAGCATTCTGCCAGAGACACTGAAAGGACGGAAGGAAGGAAAAAAAGAAAGAAAAGAAAAGAAAAGACTTCAAAGTGATGGAAGCACCTGCTAAATACATAGATGTCCATGATCGCTACCTTGGTCTATTTCCTCTGAAATATCCGCCTCCTGGGAGGTGGAGGTAGAGCTGGCAGTGGCCAGCTGCCCATCAGAAACATGCGATTCTTCCTCATCATCCTCCTCTTCAGCTCCCCTGTGTGGCTCGGCGTCCTCAAGGTCTCTGATGGCCTCCTACAACCAGAAGCAGGAACTTATCAGTACAGATATTTACAGCTGCATTACTATGATGGTAGTAAATGAAAAAGACAATTCTGCGGAAGGCAGAAAAAATAAAATGCATGCATAACATGACCTACATCAAGAGGAACTACAATGACACAATTAGAATGGGTGTAAATAGGAAAACGCTGCTGTTGTACAGTTAGGTTGATGCTTAAATCTGAACTTCTAGATAAAAAAAAAACGGGCATTACTCGCTGGTTAGAGAATTACAGGTCAAGAGCTGCATGATTATAATTACATGTCTTTCATCTTTTGTCTCACAGAATCACTGAAAAAAATCAGAAACATATCAGAGTCTGGAACGTTAAAGCACCTTGTGCAGCAGATTGACGTCCAGGGTCCCGTGTGCAGATGTAGCCTCTGCAGAAGTGGGTGCACTCTGCTCTGGCACCTTTTTCACGGGAACAAACAGAAGAGCAGATCTTCATTTCCCGTTCCTTGAGGATGTAATTCTGCCATTTAATTTTTTTTTTTTTTTACCACGGGTGGCCATGTTGACATTCTTCACTTCTGAAGCACTCCTGAGACGCACAAACAACTTAATCCCTCGCTTGCGTCAGTCTGTGCGTCCAAACCACGAGAAGCCCGCTGCGGGTACAGCGCCAACTGCTGCCCAGGGCAAAGCCTCTCAAGACGAATAAGCCGAGAACAGACAGTATGTAGAGCGGAGCGATGATATTAAAGCTGAAGCAGCTGTTAATGTAACTGAATCATGGCCCTGCATTTTTGTGGGGTTCAAGATAATAAAAGCAAAACTAACAACATAACTTCACAAAAGGTTTTAATAGCGCGGAAAGATCTTTTTGGTCTGTTAACTCTATTACTGAAGTGTCATTCTACAGAAAAACAATATGAGTCCGTTCTGAGGCTGAGCGGTCTTACTATGCTCTCAGCGGGCGTGTCATCCATGAAGGACACTTTCTTCCCGCTCAACTTCTCCTTCAACAAAGTCCGCTGTCTTGGCTGAGGGGCCGGCTGTGGAAGTACAACAAGTGAAGAACAACAGGGTCCATTCCCAGGCCAAATCAGCGTGGAGCTTGTTCTTTCAAGCCATACATCAGCATTGACCTTCTAAACTCGTGTTGCAGTTTGTTTAACAAACAAAATAGACATACAGACTATAGTTACTCATTTATATTAATAATCTTCAATCACATATTCATTAAACGGGTATAATCAAGCTCTTGGCAGGAAGAAATCAGTTCAGAGTTTATTAGTTAAGTTCTCCCCAAACGAGCTTGATTCGCCGAATGGCCTCTTCTCGTTTGTAAATTCCTTATGTTATGTTGAGTGCTACTTGTGCAGCAGTTAAATCGATTAAAAAGTCATACATCTCTCCAAAAACTGCCCCAGTCCTGCTTACACCTGTACCAGGGTATTCAGTGGAAGCTCAGCCAGGCTGCACTTATACCTAGTTGATTCCTTTTCAGATGTATGTTTGCAATGTGCCCCATTTGTATATGGCTTTGAACAAAAATGTCTGCTAAATGTGCATTGCTAAATGTAAATATATTTTAAGATGCATGTGTGAACTGTGCCCCTGTTCATCCTCCTCAATCTGCAGGGGCAGAGGACTGTATGTCCTTGGCCCACGGTGAAAAGCCGGGAGTCCGGCGAGGGTGTGTGAACTGACAGGGCCCCTTACCTCCGGGCCAGATGGAGTCGGGGGACGGGGCGTGCCGCTCCTCTCCTCCACGGTGACCAATTTCTCCGGAGTCTCTTTGGAGAAGAGTTCGGGCACAGAGACACTGGCGGGGGGGCAGTACGAGCGTCTCCACTCCAGGGTCACGTCAATGGTTCCGCTGGGCTGGCCGCTGGGAGCCGTCAGCTCGAATGCGCCTGCAGATGGGGCGGCAGGCGGAGAGGTTGGCAGCTGCAGGCTGCAGCACAGCGAGCCGGTACTGACCCTGAGGAGGGTCACCTCAGAAAGCCAGCCACCAAAAGCGGAGAGTCAGCAGCAATCAGAAGGGATTACAGCAGCAGGACAAACGTCTCAGTGACCGATCTCTCCAGAAATGGGGAATTTATATGAATGTATATATCTAAGCCCAGACAAAAACACACCTATATAGATTTGCCTGTAGCTACATGTGCTGATTGGAGGATGGGCTTTGACCTCACAGCTTTCTGTTGGCAGTCACTTAATGCTGTCACCCTACTATTGTACGTGATTATGTGGTTGGGTGATATGCCCTAAAAATAAAAAATACTACGATACTTGCACAGTATCAATATTAATCATGATTCTATAACATTCATAGATTAAAAAATAGCAAAAAATGACAGGTGGTTTTGAGTTTTTTCTGATAATGATGTTATGATGAACAAATTGATTTACTAACAGTTAGGGAACATGTGACAGATATAATGATAAATTACGATATCAAGACTCATACGTTCATGTAATTTGTTTAAAAACAGTGCATAACAGAAAGGTTGTTTCAGCTTCATGGTGATACAATAATTCAAACTGATGATGATGTGAAAATTTATAACCAAGATATGGTATTGTATCAATATATACTACCAGTCAAAAGTTTTTGCACACCACAGGTTTTTACCACTTTTCCATTTATTTCATAAACCACAGACTTTTTTTCCTGTTAAGCACTGGAAAGTTGAGTGAACAACTATAAATGAAAGTGTGGTGGTGGGCACAAAGAAAAAAAAAAGAAAAAAAAAAAAGAAAAAAAAAAAAAAATAAAAAAATAAATGAAAGTGTAAGTCAAATAAAACATGTTTCCTTTATAACATGGAAAGAGTATGTAACAGTGCATGTCTGACATCCTACTAACTGGCTGTATGGTGATGGCAGAGTCAAATTCTAGGATGTCCTTTAACTGTAAATGTACTAATTGACTGTTTCATGCCATGAAACAGAGCAGTGTTTAATGTCCCTGGTAGAAAGAATGCCTTGAATTTTCTCTGCTGTTATGACTGCTGTAGGAGGTTACGCTGATGAATCAAAGATATGACATTTTCTTTCTAATAAAGGTACTCAAATGGTGAACATACTGTACATTTATTGGTTAGCAAAGAATAGAGAGAGTATACAGAAAATGCTAAGTGAGTAACATGCAAATGTGGAAAATCTCGGCGTGTGCAAAAACATTTGTCTGGCAGTGTATCGCCCAGTATCCCTAACTTGATCTTGACCATCTGAGGTTTTCATTATGATTGACTACATCCTCTGCCTCAAGATTTGATACTGTGGTTAAATTCAGTAGAGTCTAGTCAATGGATCCATCAATCCGCTCTCTGGTTCCTAACAATCACAGTTTACGTTCCTTTTAGCTAAAGTGATATTTAGTTTGATCTTGGCGAGACTGTCCACAAAAGACATTAACCTGTGATGCTTTTATTATGGGCCAAAGATATGAGAGGAACTTTGGCCTTTCCGAGGTAAAGATGGCTCTCCAACTCCAGGTCATCAATCACATAAACCTGCAGGTCTTCGGTCCGTAGGTAGTGGTCCAGACCTCCAACCATGGACAGGGGAAAGACCATACGGTCGTCAAACTGGGGGTGGCTGCTGGCCGGCAGGATGCGGGTGTCGTGGTCTGGGAAGTCGAAAAACTTGTAGACCACATAGGGGCTGGGCTGGGCGGTGGGCTGCCGGGTTTTCAAGTTGCTGCAGCGGTGCACCGTGATACAGAGCTCGTTAAGATTGCTATCCTCGGGCGCCATGAAGGGAACTTTCCCTTTTGCTAAGGCCTGGGGATAAGAGCCAGGGAAAGGGAACAGTATGTGAGAAGCCCGGACTTAACCACCAGCCGGAAATGCTGACAGCTCACCGCTAGCCGCTAGTTCGGAGACTGCATGACTCAACGCCACACCTGCTGGGATTGCTGCTCCCCCCGGTGGCCAGAGGTGAGGTAGCCCAGGGCCTTCAAACGCTCTTGGTACAAGCGGACAGCCTCCTCCATTGGAAGCCTGAGTTGAAGCCAATACTCCAGCGTGCCAAAGGACTGGACCTCTCCCCCCACTCCTGGTAACAAATATCAAAGCAGACAACCTTCAGTGCTACTGCTCTCCACAGGTACCCGAACTGGCACAGTCGCCAGGCATTACCACATCTGCTCACTGTTCATAAGCAGTAACATCTACCGCGTGAATATCGACACCCAAGCATTGCTTCTTCCTTGTTACTTGCTACTTTGTTTATGTCAAATCAACCTCCAGCTGCTGGGTTTATACATTTTCCTCCTTGTTTGTTTTCTTCTCTGATCATGGAAAGCCGGTCAAATGAGTCGAGTGAACACCAAAGCAGTGTTGCCGTGTCCCACTGCCAAACCAAACCGCTGAGACTTAAGGCGCAGTGAGGTTTCCCTTGTAAAACACATACTGGCTGGCAACTCGGGTATTTCAAGACTCAAACCTTACGAGCTTAATGTTCTCACAGGGAAAGGCTGCAGTTACAGCTGTGGCTGGTGTTCGCAGGCGAACAGTCCTTACACACAGCACACTGGCTGGAGGAGTCAAACACACCATCGGACCGGAAGGGGTGGGGAGTTCAGCTTAGATACTTCACTGCCGTAAGGCAAAAAGTCATTATTATATACACATGCAGTAATAATAATAAGCAGTCAATATATTATTTAATTTTATTAGTATTATTATCATAAGGTATAAGACCAAAAAACACACTTTTTTTTTTAAGTTAGATATGCATGTCCATGTTTCAGCACTGGACTTGGTAATGATGTACCTGTAATTAAAATCAACTTTACCCAGTTTCCTGTATATGAAATGATGAGCAATACAAGCGAAAGTGCAGGACCCCCTTTGTCAAGGCCCAGACACTGGCGATATCACATGAATATCAAAAGCACATTTTATCCACTTGTCTGCTCAAAGTCATTATTTACATTTTTCATTATTTGGAAAGCCAAACAAAAACTGCCGAACAAACAGATCAGATAAACTTGTAGCGGTGAACCTCAGCGCGGTATGTAACGCGATCTCTCCGTCGCCTCGTCACAGAACAATGCGAGCGATGGGTGGAGAGACGCACTCATCCAGGAGGCCGCAGGAAACACGTTGGCGGTGTCACACACTCACCGATCAGGGGCGCGGTGCCGAACACCCTGCCCTCGCGTTCCAGGATCTGGTGCAGCCGAAGCTGACAGGCGGCCACCGTGCGGAAGTCTGTGCCGCTGGCCAGCTGCAGCTCCAGCGTGACGGCGCCAGTCTGGAGGTAGCGCAGGAATGCGTCGTCCATGCACACCGTGTAGCGGGACGTAAAGTTGAAGGCTGGCTGTGGGCCCTGTGCCACCGCGGTCGCCTGCAGCTCGAAGTCGTAGAATGCGTACGTGCAGAAGGTGGACGGCTCCGGGTCGGCCAGCACCTCCAGAGCCCCCAGCGAGAGCTGCACCCTTCTGATGTGGATCTCAAACAGGTTCTCCCCTCGCTCCAGGTGCAGGGTCTCCTCGAGTTCTGCCTCTGCATCCTGCTCTGCGATCTCGGCCCTGAACGTGTGTGCTTTGGTGCCGTACGCGATGTCCTTCAGCTGAGCTGGAGAAGCATTGCCAATCAGAGAAACTGATTTTCACACTTAGTTCTGTACGATTATTTTGACATGATAGATTACTGGCTGACGCGTCCTTCTGTGATAAGCATGGAGATCGATAAACATGAAATGTAAATTCTGTGAACAAACAAAACAGTGAGCCTACAATTTACTGAATACAGCTGGACAACCTGACTATGGCAGTGCTTACACCACCTGTATACTGGATTTGCTAACAGTAGCAGAGATCAAACTGAAGCAATATGGAAGAATTAAGAAACACCCCAAATCACAGAATGATCCAATTTACATGTTTATCTTTAGTGAACTTGGAAGACTACTGCAAAAATGATACAGTGGACATACAGACACACATAGAAACAGAAACATTCTGGTTGTTTTGTGCTAAATTCATGACCACAGCCTTTGGCTCGATTGGTCAAACGCAATCAACCCCAACTCAGCTACAGAAATCTAAACTTTGATTATGAAAAATATATTTTCTTCTTCTAACCACTTATGCTGCTCAGGGTAGTGGGTATGGGTCTCCGGAGCCAATCCCAGGCAGCGTGGAGCACAAGCTGCACTACATCCTGGATACACACGTCCTCACACACTACAGGCAATTCAGAGACGCTAATGGGCCTAAATGCATGTCTTCAGACTGTGGGAGGAAACCGGAATACCGGAAAACCCACACGGCACAGGGAGAACAAATTCCACACACATAGAGAGGAGGTGGGAATTGAACCCAAAACCCTGGAAGTGCTTCCCAGCGAGCCACCATGCACCAGAACAGAACGTGAAACCATCGAGCTGTTCCTACATTATTGAGAGGTTTCCTCAATGGTATAGGACTGGGGGGAGGGGGGGGGCAGGGCTGAGCACCACAATAATGATAAACAAATGTGTTTTGCACTGATCAAAGACTGAACCCAAAATAAACAGGGGCCCAATGTTCTGCGAATAAATATGTCTCTGTGCCTTTGATACCTTCCAGCTTCCTGACTCTGGCCGCTCTCATGTCGAGCAGCTGGGCCAGTCGATCGAGTTTCAGCTCGTGTTCCATTTTAATGTCTTCCATCTTGCGGGTCACAATTTCCACCTCTGTCTAAAAGGTAGAAAAAAAAATTAATAAAACAACACGGTTTGCTGTCCTGGCAGATGGCAGATGGCGGCGGTGCTGTGAGCGGGACCACGGGAGAGAGGGTGCCAGGTAACGGACGAGGCGCCTTTTCTGTGACGGCTGATGTAATTCCAAGAGACTGTGACTAACTGATAGCGGCCAACAGTGCAGCTAATACCCATCAGCTCGAATGAAAGGAAAAGGAAAAACCAACGCAGGAAGCGTGGCAAAGTAAGCCTGACGAATCCAGGAAACATGTGCAGACCAAAGCTCCGCTTCTGTAACTGTTTTGGTAAGTAACGAGCCGTCAGGTCTTGCCGACATACGGAGGAAAGCTCCCGCAGGAACCCACAGACCACGAGGGGTCCCCTGCGAAGCCGGACACTGTCGAGCAGCCTCAGCTAGCGGTCTCCTCTCCGCTGGGCCCTAACTGGAAATACGGAGGAGGGCCCGATCCGGCTTCTCCGCGGCTGCTACTTAGATGGCGCCAGGAGTCGCGTAACAGGCTGCAGATTTCGCCAGTCTCTCCTGAATTCTGTGCTGTGAACTGCATCACGTCGTATCCATGAGCGCAGTCGCTCTGCTTAACATCCCTGCGTGCCTGCTGCCCCCAAATCACCGTGACTGCGGCTGGATATTTCTTGCTGCGAATCGTTCGCTATCGCGCTCGCCGTTCTCCCTGGGATTAACTCTAGTGCTGCATCTTGCTGTTATGTAAATGAATCACATATAATTTTCTTTCTGTGCCGGCATCACGCTGACAATTAGATGTATCAGGTAACTCTCCTCCTGCCTGTAACCTTTTGCACGACGCGTGTCCGGCTTTTGAAAACCATTGACCCACCTGAATTCCAACAACAGAATTCAACGTGTTGCTCCTCATTTAACCTGTTCTAAGACTGCAGATACATCCATACTGAATAATTCACATGTTTTATCTCCTCCTGTTTAGCAAGGAGTCCTACAGAACAAGAGGTCATACATACTCTGTATGACTAGTTCATTAAAAATGACAAGGGCTGTAAACAGCTGGTAAATTCAATAGGATTTAATGAGCTCATCCCCTACCACAGATATTAACGTATGAGCACCCCGAAGGCCGAGTGCAGTGATCAGTCCTGATGTCAGTGTTCCAGGCTACCCAGCGTGAGCCCCAGTGCCCCACACACCGAGCTCTGTGCTACCTGGTAGTCCCTGTTGATCTTGTGCTGCAGGATGAGCATGCTGCGCGTCTTCTCCAGCTCCTGCACTGTCTCGGCATGGGCGGCTTGCAGCTCCGCCAGCGAGTGGCCCAGGTCTCGCTGCGCGTCCTCGTCCACCTGCTGCAGGAAGCTCAGCTCCCCATTCCTCTGGCTCTTACGAGCCTGTTGGAGAACGGTATTGGCATTAACCCGCCGCGGTCTACGCTGTTTACACAACATGCGAGGCACAGGCACGTATGAGCACTTACTAAAAACCACTGTAATCATATATAACACAATGAGTGAATTACGCCCCCGGCTCGCCGGTTTCCATGAGTTAAACCTGAGTACTCAAGTACTCACACCCAAACTCACTCTGTCAATCTCTACAAAGATTGCAGACTTACTTTAGAGGAATATAACCATGTGAGCAGTTTTGCATTTGCACAAACATGAGAACAGCAAATGTTCAAATAGAAAATAATCTATTATAAAGCTTATGTGAAATGGAACAAGTCTGGCAGATTGCCCCTGAAAGGGAAGGCACCCGGCAACCAGGACAGACACTTTCAGAAATAATGATTACTGTCACAGTACCTACGGGGGTCCTCCATTCTGGCCTGCCCCGTTACGTAGTCGCTAAGGAGCTTAAATAACAAGTAGCTTCCCAATGTTTTATCTGCACAAACCTTGTGCCACGCTTGATATTTTTCCAGGCTGCCTTCATGAGCAATCAGAAAAAAAGACTTTCCAATAAATCAAACAAAAATGCTTCGCCTGAAATAACACTGACGTTTTCCAAAAACACGGAAGCTGCACACCATCCTACTAGCCTGACATCTGCACGTGTGCAGCACCCTGCATTTAAGGGCACATGGCAGTGATGCAAATTGCTCTCATTCCAAGGCGCAACGGAGAGAGTCTCTATGAAAGGGATGGACTCCAAAGCACTTACCTTTATAAGCAACAATGCTTCACTGAGCTCAGGTATGTCAGTGTCACTCTCCTGAAATTAAACACAGCGAGTAAAGACTGAATGTCTCTTCATGTGAAAAATGAAATTCTGGCACATTACACCAACTCCTGGAATGTCATAAATACCTAAATGTCAGCACAGAGCTATGCTCTGTCAGTCTCTCCAACTTTTTATAACACTCCTCTAAACATTAAAATGACTCACAAAGGCAAATAAATAAATGCAGGAATGGATAATTAAATAAATAAATGTAGGCTAAAGTACAATCACACCTGTATGGTTTTTTTTTTTTACCTTGGAAAAGCACTTAACACGATCTTTCATTTCATCCAGCTGCTGTTTCTGCTCAAGGAATCGAAGCTGGAGTTCCTGATTCTCCTGCGACAGCCGCTCATTTTGCTCTGAAATAAACACAGCAGGTAACAGCCTGCATGTTTACGGCCTGGGCGCCTCTCTTAGTTTCTCTCTGACGTTTGACTGAAGCAAATGCTTTCTATCTCAGTTCAAACGTCTTGGAACTCCAAGACCAGATTTGTTCCCCGTTTTTGCTCATCAGTTGGGTCATTTCTCGGGAAGCATTAACAAACATGAGTATCATTTTGGCAAACATGCAGGCTGTCAGTGTGAAACATGGGCCATGGATGGACTCTGACCTTAGTGGGGGCCTGAAAATCATATTGATCCCAAAACCCCCTTAGCATGTACAGATAATTAACTCTGGCTCTTATATAAATTACTGATATTAATTCTTTAACTCTTCGGAATATATTCTCTAACACTAAGGTGTGTGAAGCATATTTATAATTTTAGACAGCCATATGTTTTTATTCAACATTTTCAAACAGAAATCGCGAAACAATTAACAAACAGACTTAATGTAAGAACCAGATCATTATGCTCACGGAAAACGTCAGAGGGTATTATAGTATACAAAACCCCTGACACAGAATCCAAAATTATACCGTGGCTGACTTAAATTGAAGAGCAATATGGCCTGACTACTCAGCGTTATGGTAAAAAGTAAGCGTTTTAAAAAAAAAAAAATGATATGGAGCTGGATTTGAAACTTAGAAGGCTGTTTAAACTGGCATTTAACTTTGAGATTTGTCTCAGATACAGAAGTACCACAAAACATCATAAAGGAGCGCAGGGGAAAAAAAATTATAACTCTTACAAAACACTGTGAACATACACTGACAATAAATGTAAAATATCTTCTTCATGGTCTTGCCCAACCAAACAAATCTTTTCTCCATCTGACATTCCCAAAATAAACTACAGCAATGTAGTAGTGTGGTTCCCACAAATCCATGATTGTGTGTTTTCACAAAGGCTGACCATGAAACGTCGGCTGAGAAAATTAGCGAGCGGAGAAAAAGCGAGAAAATGGGAGGCTGGACGGAGTGTAAAACCATGAGTGAATTCACGAGTGGGACGAGTCAAAACAAGACAGTGGGATAAACAACTGGGTATAGATTTGAATCTAGACACAGGTTCCATGACAACACAGTCACCTCCGCGCTGTTTCCTGAAGAATATCTCAGGCCATTTCAGCCCACGCCAGTCAATCTACGAGAGATTTATGGAAACCAGCCTTACTTTGGTTAGCCTGGTATGGCATTTGCTTGACCGCTTGACCTCAACAGTTTATTTAACCTAAATGAACAAGCTCTTGTTGTTGACAGACAGGAATAAGAATCAAACACTGGTTATTCTCCCCAGGCCACATCATAGAAAAAGGAATTCTGAGTATAGCAACGATAAACTTTGCGGCAAGGATGTGATTGGGAATTTTTGTTATTTAACCTCTTTGTTCTGTGTAGCATGGCCCATAAAACACATCGAGGCTGATAGCTGCAGTGCCTCTGTGCTGCCAGCACCATCACTCGATTCCAACTCGCTTACGGTGGCTGTGATTCTTGGCTCGAGTGCTCTGAAAACAAGGGTTTCAGCATACAAAAAAAGCAACAGCAGACATTTACGGAAAGTTCTTGTCTCAGGACACTTCCTGCAACAGCAGGACCGTCCATCCTGTCCAGAGGCCGGAAAAGCGTCGTCCTGCTCCAGGTGGCAGCATGAATATCTACTGGGGTGCGGCCAGCTGCCTAATGCTATATTATGGGAGGTATCGCGTCACATGACCAGAACGGGGAACTGGGAGTAATCACCACGCTCTAGCTTGATCTTGTCCAGGATCTCATTCTTGTCGGCGAGGTCAGCCTTGAGGGCCACCTCAAGCTGCACGATCTGCAGCTTCAACTGCTGCTCCCGGCTCTTCCACTTCTGTTCCTGGGTCACGTCAAAGGCACTGCGGGAACCGGCGGACAGGGTCAAACACAAACACGGGTAATGAAGACGCGCGCGGTGCGCGAGTATTGGAAGCTATCGATGCTGGAGTCATAATTTGGGGTAGGGGTAGGGGCGTGGGCGGGGGGGGGCTTCTTGTGGCTCAGGAACCACTGTCATCATGTCTAAGGAATTAGGCAAACAAATGCTGGTCTGCTGCCGCTGCGACCAAGGCGCCTTGCTCAGGCTGCGGTTTGGGAACATGAAAGCCTGTGTGGGACAGGCACCACGACTGGCCTTAATTTCAAGCTTCGTAGCCAAGGATTCTGGCGAGGGAACAAAACTGTGGGATTTGGGGGGGGGGGCTGTATGGAATTCGGTTACATATCACAGCAGGGAGTGCAGGTCCAAACAAACCCAAGCAAACAGGCTGCTGACAAAACCATTGCTGGGGACGCCCCCCCAGGCAGAGGCAGGGGAGGGCAGCCTCCCATGTGACCCCTGGGAAGCATGTAGGGTGGCAGCGGGTGAGACAGCTGGAGTGGGGGGCAGCAGACGCGCACACACGAGCACCCGGGCCGACTGGCAGCCTGGTAATTGGCCAGTCCGCCATACAAACAAAGCAGGCTCAGTCTTTCTGAGTGCAGCCAATTAAACTGTTAAATTTAATGTCTATTGTTACGATGTTACACATGAGTCAGCATAAGAGAGCTTGGAAAGCAGATGAGAAGGAATTTAATTGTTAGCAGGGACTGTAAAATGGTCAAGATTGCGCTAAACATAAAACGCAAGTATATCATTTATTGTGTCGTTTAAATCAGGTTCTGTTCATTTTCTGGGACGTCAAGGGCGTCTACCATGTTTAACAGCATTGAAAAGCGAGGCAGACATCTGATTCCACATGCGGACCTAGATCCCCTCACCTGCTGAATAGTTTATCGCAGTTCTCCTTGAGCAGATCTCGCTCCTTCTCCAGATCAAGGATACGTTCTTGAAGCTACGGATTTTGAGAAGCAGAGATCAATGTGGATCACCACATCATGTTGTTGCTATCAGTACTGCGCTTCTCACGTTTCATCTAATCGCGTTCATTCAGACATTTCCCATAATGCTTTTCATCTCCCAACTGTGCAAATACCGCTAACAATCTAGGAAGATCAACAAGGTTTGCAAACTACAGTTTACATAGGAGCACTTCCTGGAGAGTTTAGCTAGGAGACACACTTGTTACCAGGCCCTATTTCAGGCTCATTTGGAAGGAGAGCAGGCATCTTAGAGCAGAGAAATCATATGCCAGTGTGTCACCTCCTCAGTGCGGCGCTGCGCCAACGTGCTGCCATGCAGCTGGTTCTCCAAACCACGACTCCGCAGCTGCTCCTCCTTCAACTGACTGCTGAGCTCCTCCACCTGGGCCATCATTGCATCATGGCTACCATCCAGGATCCTCTGGTTCTGTGTAAAAGCGGTGCAGAGGCAGCGTCATGGATTTCGATAGCAATGACAGTTGGAACAAAATGGTGAAATGTGAAAATGACATTTTTTCACCGCTTTATGCACAGCTCATATTGAACAAATAATCAAAGTTTAAGAGTGTATGTTCCCAGCTGTCCGAGAGAACAACTGTCAGAGGTTACTACCTTCGCTACTCCTCATCACCAAAAAAAAAAATCTCTGCTCTGCACAAATCCTAACAAGAAGGGAACATGTCTAGTATTTCATCTGGACATATTCCATTCTCAATCATTCTTTCCAAGTTACGCTGAGGACAAAGAGCTAAGCAGATTATACTGCAACCCAGCATGGCCGATCCCTGCTGTGCCAAGGTCCACCAGCAGGAGGCAGCATTGAACTAGGGATTGTGGGAATACAAATGTGTGTGTGTGTGTGTGTGTATGTGTGTGTGCGTGTATGCGTGTGTGCATGTGGCTTTTGGCCAAACATCTGAGTGGGAATGGCAACCCTTGCCACTACAGTGAAGTACCCGGTTTGTCTACCTGGGGACCAGAGCAGAGCAGATCAGGATGCCAGGGGACAAAGAGGTGGTCGTCTATGACAGAGTACGTGTCATTACTCAGACCTCAACAAGAGGCTTTTATTGGCCTGTCTCTGACACTCTTCTGACCTCTGTTTAACCTGAGGCATACTGAAACTACTGTTCACTTTACACTGCCCTTAGTTTCACTGGAACCAACATTCCCAGTGAGTAAAATCAACTGGGAAATGATCAACAAGACACATCAAAACTTTCAATCCAGTAGAAAAATGTAATGTCGATACAGAGTTTATTAGTTTAGAACACATAGGATGACCTTTCCAGTAGCTGCCCAGCAAGTCAAGTTCAAACTGAGGAGAAAATTAAACATTCAAGTTCTCGATTACCCAAAATATCTGAGGAATCAAATATGAAGGAAAAAGCACATCACAGTCCTTTTGGTTTAGTGGTTTTCAGGACCATAATCAAATTATTTTGACTGCAAATGACTGACAATAATGCATATTACCAAATCCTCTAGAGTGCAGACAAAAAAAGCTTCGATTATATGAATGACTAAATTTTAAAAAGGAATGATGAAGTAACTGAAGATTAATTTAACTTGGAATGAAATACCTCTTAATGATTACACAACAAGACTCCTCCATAAACGGCAGAAAAATGTATAATGGAAAAGGCAGCAGAAGTCTAAAATTTCAGACAAGCACCAAGACAGAATGTCGTTTTGGGAAAAAAAAACCCTGCCTAGAATCCAGATAAGAGTCCTGTATGAGTAAATAACCCAAAATACATCTGCAAATCTGCCTCTCTTAAAATATACATGCATGTCAGTTAGACTCTGTAATTTCATATCAGCAATTAGAACACACTGTTCTAGCCAAGACTATCCATCAGCTAGCCTTGGTAACCGCAAAAGCACGAGATGCACTCCTCACATGCTATTCACACCCTCACATCTACCAACCAACTCTGCCTGAATACCATCAGTCAGAACACCAGAAAATAAACAAATACTTAGATAAATGTTATGCACTCAAAACTTATACATCTGTGTTGATGCATTTTAAATTAGAACCTTTTTTTTTTTTTTTTTAAACTCCTTGATTTATGAAGCCCAGATTGCCGTCAGATGTGAAGAAGGTCAGGAATGGTCCAACGTCCTAATGCTTTGCAAATCTTCAGTAATCGTACTCATCAACAGTTTACTGGTGGTTTTTTTTAACATACAAAACAGATTTGTTGGGATTTTGGAGAAATAATGACAGGGCCCGAGTGTATATTTGGCAAGATAATCACAATAGTAATTTATCTTAAAAGGTTTTTGGGTTTAATCATGTTTGGTCAACACCCCCTTCTGTTAAAAACCATAAAAAGTTAAGAAATGCTTAGGTGTTAAATGAGCCAGACGCACAAAAAACATTTGTTCAATTAATCATACAACCATTAAACAGTTATCTATTATTTAAAAAGCTATACTACTGTACAATGTGTATGATACCAGAACAGTAGGGATTTATTTCAAAGAACTGCCAGTCTTAATGTCCTTAAACACCTCCTGCTTATGAATATGAAAGGGCAAAATGTGCTATTTTTGCTCTGGTTCCAGGAAATGCTGCAACTTTATTTGAAGTCTCTGTAAGTAAATGAAATAATGTGAACACACTGAATATTCCAGGCACTGCTGTGAAGGCATATTTTAAAAGGTGGATACTTTAGAAGCTGACAATCTGCTCACCTCCTGGAGCTGAAGAAAACGGCCCTCCAGAACTGTGAATGCATTGCCTTTGTCAGCCAGCTGTTTCTGCAGTTTGATCATCTCCACATTGTCCTTAACGGCTGACCTGCAGAGATCAGAACAGCATCAGGTAAAACTGCACGCCGGATCGTCACGTCCAGCCTGGGCAGAGCAGCCATTAAGTCATTCTTTTCCTGGGCTGCTGATATACATGTTCAATCTTCTTACAGAAATGTTAGCACCCTTGGGAAAATAAGCCACGAATCTTTAAAAAAAAAAAAAAAAAAAAAAAAAAAAAATTCTATTTTAAAAAGTTCTACTATAAACAAAAATGTTTTTACAATAAAATGGTTTGACAAAATGAAGGATTTAAAAATAAACTATGGCTACAGACCCAGTTAAGGGGAAAAAAGCATTCATGAATATTTAAAACTTTATTTGTATGAATATTCGACCACAACGTCAAACTAACTAACAATAAATGAGCACCGGCTACTCCATTTGATAGCCACCGAGAACCATAAATGAAAACAAAGAACCGCCACAAAAAAATTACAGAGAATAAACAATTTTTGATAAAAACCACATATGCAATGAAACGTACTTCTACTGAAAGTAGATAGGATATTGAATGAGGGGAGAAACTTCTTGAGAACCAGGGAAAAAGGCCACTAATCTGCATTCAATTCAGATATCAGGCTTCCAAACCACAGAACATCTGTATGCCAGCTGAGCGTCAAGCCTATCCATCGACGTGCTTTCGGATATCAAAAGACCAGAGGATGCTTTGGCACTAACCGGATGGTTGTCCTTTCGCAGAAGACAAATAAGCAGGAAAACCCGGGAAAGCGTCCAAAAGTTGCATTTGGCACAATGCTGAAAATGGGATCTTGGCTCCCCAACATGTCATCAACAAGCATTAAAAAGCTGTGGTGAGTTAAGATGGCGGCACCGCCAAGACGAGCCCCGCTGGAGCGCCGAGCACTAAACGCAGCCTTGCACTTTTATTAATTTGGCTCGGTGCTGCAGAAAAGCACAATGCTATTTGTGAAACCACTTGATGACATTAAAGTAATTTAAGATTGCTCCGCTGTAGAAGGGTGAAGCTGTGTGAAGCATTATCGTGCTAGGTGTGTGCTGCAGAAGTGAAGCCATAGCCATGTTCGACAGAGTAGCGATATTTTAACTTCACTATGTTCTAAGGGAGCATAAAGGCAGGACGTGGAAAACATTATTTATTGGTCCTTGTTCACTATAGGAAAGGCAGTTTACCCTGGTAGGCCAGGAACTGTTTTACTGACACATTCTCCACTCTGCAGCATTACTGTTATGGGGTTCAGTGGGATTAATTCTCATCTTTAGCATGAATGGGACTGAAAATAATCCAAATATTCATAAGAACCGCCACTCAACCAATTAAATGCTACTCAGGAACACTGTTTGGATAGGATAAGGCCTTCAGTATGCTGAAACCGTAAGCGGTGCCGTGCTCACTGTGACTACCTCTACATAAATAAAATAAAACAATAAAACAATAAAAGTTTATCCCGAGGGAAATTGTTGAAATTGTATATAAATACAGTGGCATGTATATAACACGACATCAACAAAGCAAGAACTGTCCATCCAACTAACGCCATTAGTGGATCTATATTGGCTGTGAAGGGAAGGAGAAAAAAAAATTGCCTAGGAAGTCAATGAAAGACTCATATGAAACGCTCAACTTCAAAGTGTTTGCAGCTGATGATTGTGATTTGTACATTTTAAACAATCTGCTTTTACAGTTATTCTTCACTGGCCCCATTTAAAGTTTATTAATGCTACACCTTTGGGGATAATTGGGAGGAGCAGCGAGAAAAATAGCCCATAAACACTTGTGGCACACAGACCGCGAAGGAGGTCAGGTGGGGCCGTCATGCTCTTTTCTGTCAGCATATGTGTTGTATAAAGTAAACGTCAGCATGTGCATTAAACTGGTCGTTTCCTTCCTGAGATGGGGGGGGGGGGGGTTCCCCGCAGTAACAGCACTGCGGGAACGTGCAGATGTGGGGTGTGGCCACATTGAGGGGGAGTGGCCTGTTACCTCTGCTCATTGGCCTGCAGCTCTCTGAGAAGCTGCAGCTGCTCCTCGGATTCCCTCTCCTTCCTCCTCAGCTGTTCCCTCAGCACCTCAGCGCAGCGGCCCATCTCCTCAGCGTGTGCCTTCTGAGACTCCATCTCACTCTCCCTGCCGCCACATGTAGCACATGAATAGGACGATATCACTCCTTGCATTCTCAGCTCCGGATTTCCAGGCAGGAATACTGACAGCGTATACTTGACATGGTATAAATAAATCATATGAACAGAATGACTGCTGAGTGTAACGTCAACTTGAGCTTCCTTCTATATATGCAATCTAAAGGAAGCTCAAAAATATTTCATACCTGCTTGTAAGGTAATAAAGAAACAGCAGGTCGATAAATATTCATCGAGCATTATGGAACATTAAGTATACACACAGATTACGGATCTCAGCCCTGGCATCGTCCAGCAGACTATGGCCGTATCGTGGAAGCAGGTTCTGGGTCGCCTTAACATTCATATCCACGGTCCGATGGCCTGGAAACAGAGACAAATAATGCACATATAACTGGAACTGCTCCACTGATGGCCAGATTTTGGGACCTAGACAGAAAATCTTTTATTAGGAATCAGCAGGTAAAGCACATTGACTGAAAAGTGTAAAACAAGTACTATCAAAAAACACTTCAGATTCAACCTCAATCATTTTTCTACCCAGAAATGTCACTATAAATTTTTTTGTTCAATGAAAATAAGGCAGATTTCTTATTATTTTTGCCAACCTATTCCTTGTTACTTCTTCCAAAAGCCACACTGAAATTATCCATTGAAACGCAACAATTTTTCAACATTCTTCAGCTACAAGATTGGTCAGCTTCACCCTCAATTTTCTCTCTCAAAAAAAAAAAGAAAACCTAAACTAGGTACCAAAATAAACCTTGAAAAACAAAATCCATAGTAAATTCCCAGAATCAAACTGAAGTGAAGCCAGAATCAACCCACCATGGAAATGAAAGTTAGGTCCCCATCCATCAGGTCAGGGGGCCCCCAACAGCAAAATCTCAAAAACCATTAAATATAATGAATTTCTGTGTCTTCATTCGGTATCAAAACTAACATAGGACTAATTTTCTTCTTTTTTTTACCTAGCCAGCATCTGTTTTTTTCTAAATGTATACCAAAGGAACGTCAGATGTCCTTTTGTTTGTCTTCCATATTCTATATTCGTTCATTTCTCTTACCAACAAGAAGCTTTAAGTCTAACTTTTTGCTTTGAAGGTTATTTTTGCTGAATTGAGTAAAATCATTGACACCTGCCAAAAGAAAGCATGATAAATGGAATTTCAGGTACAACCCTTAAGAATAAATCAAGTTTCCTTTACACCGGCATCATAAATAATATACACTCAGCGGGCATTTTATTAGGTACACCTGCTCGTTAATGCAAACGGCCCGATCCTGCAAACAGAGAATCATGTGGCTGCAACTGAATACATACAGCAAGCAGACGGGGTCAAGAGGGTCAGTAACTGTTTGGCTAAGAATTAGAACAGCTAAGACTCCTAATCTAAGTGATTCTGGGTGTGTTGTGACTGCTGGTGCCAGATGTGGCAGTTCCAGCATCTCAGCAACATCTGCCCTCCAGGGATTTTCACACGCTACAGTGTCTAGAGTGGCGTGAAGAGTTTAAAAAAAACCAACAAAACATCCAACCAACAGCATTTCCATTGCTGCGAGTGGTCAGACGGGACAGATTTGCTAAAACTAACCCAAAGGGCACAGGTGTCAGGTGGCAGAAAGTGTCATTCACTAGCTCTTACAGAGGTTCTAGGGCCACGAGCGCATCGTGCCCAGCAGTAGCTAGGTGTACTTCATGAAGTAGTATAAGATCACACTGAACAAGACAGAATCTACATTTCAGAAGCTTCAAAACTGCAAAAATTATTTTAATGAAGACAAAAACGAAACATGGGAAGATTTACACATTAAATCAAAAGAACAACAACTACACTGTGTGGATTTCACAGAGGAGAAAAATCCCCCAACTGACTGTTGGTGGGACGCACCTCTGCTGGGGGGCCGCAGCCCGGTGTTAATGCGAGGCTGGATGTGCCCATATGGGACGTGTCGACGGCCTGGGCCCTGCTGCTGCTGCTGCTGCTGCTGCTTGGCAGTGATGAGGCGCTGCTTCAGGCCCTCGTTTTGCCTCGTGAGCTCCCGCACCTTTTCCTGGAGCTCCTCCACCATCTCCTCCATCTCCACGTCCCGGACGACCGGACGAGGGCCCTGGACCGCCTGCCCCTCCCGCTTCCTGTCCTTCACCAGCCGGACCAGTTTGGTCGCCATCCTGCTCGGCGGGAGGGGGCAGAAGGAAAGGAGCGAGCGTGGGAGGTGGGGGGGGGGGGGACAGAAGGGGGGAAGTTAGAAGGGGGGGGGGGGGGGGGGGGGGGGGCAGGGGGGGGGTTCGTTTGAAAGGACGACAGTAAGAGAGGCGGGGGGGGGGGGT
>JAODKE010000020.1:1192906-1234519 GCA_026779605.1 Mormyrus hasselquistii
TTGGGTGCAGGGGAAGAAAACCGCCGGCGTCCCTCAACTTCACCCCCGGCAACATTTCAAATATTTTTTCGACTTTTCCCCCCCCCCCCCCCCCCCCCAAATTTGTGTAGTTAATGGATAGCTATTTATTCATATACTTTTTTAAAGTACCGAAAGCAGTGGAGGATTAACAGACACCTTAGCTGGAGATTTTGCAGTAGTGTTGATATACACAGTATTGAATACTATATTTGGGTCGAGTCTATTGGGTGGGTTGCAACGTCATTAAATATGTTAGAGTCCTTTTTTTCCTTTGGGGTCAAGAGAAGTCTGGGGTGTTTTCTTGGAGATTCATGTTTCAGCTCAAAAAATTAATTGCCTCTGCCTGGAAAGTTGTGGAGGCACTGATTGTTATTCAATTAACTCACACTACCTAAGGTTTGTTGCTTAGGAGTGACAGTAAGGTGCCTTCCTTGTGACAGAAGTGAAGTGTGAAAATTGGTCTGTAAATTTCTGTAAACTTCAAATGTTGCTTCTTATCATTAAATTTATAAAACAATAAATGGGAATGAAGCCTTACACAGGACAGGTTTCCACAGTTATGTTTTCCCCTTCTTTCTGATTTTGAAAGCTGTCTGAAGTTTAATTTCTTAGTGCACATTAAAATGGTTTGTGTTCCCCTCGGTAATTCGGTTAAATTAACGTTCGGAGAGGCTGGGTCTGATTGACTGCTTTTATATGTTTTGCCGGTTAATCAGCATCCCATAAAATTTCCCTCTCCCTCAAATAAGTACGAACATAAGAATTTATGAGGACTAATGCACTCATACTGTCCGCCGTGTCAGAGCTAGTGTTTGGCTAGAGCTGCAGTCCATTTTGGTGGGATCAGCAGGTTATTTGGTCCCAGATATTCTGTTTGTTTTAGTTACAATATAGGGAGTCGCCACTATTTATGGGTCAATAACTGTGGAAATACTGATGGCTATTGACATAAAACACACTTAGGGTTTCATACTTGCAACATATGGGTCATGGGTGGAAAATTTACACCAGCGGCCTGAAAAGAATGGTAGCCTGCTCTCGACTTAATCAGACCCCTGCTGTTTCAAAACCAGCAGGAAAAATACTGCTGTGGCTGATAGTGTTGCCATTACACTAATAGCCCTGGCAAATGAAAAGGAACATTGACACAGTGCTTTATTGTCAGGGGGAGCAATTTTTTTTTGCTGTATTAGTAATAGCCAGAGCAGCAAGTATTGATCAGCCCATCGTGCTGCTAATCCTTTATAAAATTGCTTATCACAAAGGAAGTGTCAGTTTCATCTGAAACTGGTGCCCTGGAGCTTCTCATGACCTGTTCAGAGAGGCCTGCTGGTCTCATTGTACCAGTGAGATGTAAGGCCATGTGAAGATGGTATCTAGAAGTTGTCTTTTAGTCATCTAGATTGTCTTCTCCCTGTTGCACCCCGTGTTACTTTTCCTGAATGCAGATTTGTTTAATTAAGATATCCGTGGTGATTTGCTTCTGTAACTTTATCGCCCTGCCTTATGTTTCAGGTTTTATCTTCTGCAATTGAGCTGTGGTACAAATAAGTCTGTCAGATTTCCATGTCGATTATCTGCTTGGCTCCGACTGACCATTAATAATGAGTCTTACTTATATTTGGCAAGGAGACCTACTATTTTTTTCTGGGTCTTTTATCCTCCCTGCCTTCAGCTAATAAAATAATTCACCGTAACTGAAACATTTATCTTTTACTCCCATAATTACCATTTCTTTGGTTGGAAAGATAAATAGATCACCCTTCAGTGGGTTGTAACGGGTGAAACTAGGTATTGATTTAGATATTAGGTCATTTCTTTGCATGTTTCTGTCAATACCACATCAGAATTGTGGTTGCCTTTACAAATAGATGTGTTTTTGTTCTTGAATGTCAGTGCCATGCGAGCTTGAAAAATTAATCGATAAATTAATATGATGTTTTTAGTAATATTTTAAATGATGAAGCTTGTGGATGTGGGTAATAACTCACCGTTTTTGTCTCATTCTTTCTCTACAATTGTTTGTCTGCACACCGTCTATATGCAGTGACAGAGTTAGCAGTACATCTATATGCAGTGACAGAGTTAGCAGTACATCTATATGCAGTGACAGAGTTAGCAGTACATGCCATTACCTTATAACTCCTCTGAAAGGTTAGTACACTGTTTATATCAATTTGTTTTTCATTTGAAGAAGTGCACTTCATAAAATGTAATAAATATGATAATATGCAAAATGGCTACTGCTCGCAGAGTTTGGATTATTCTTTAATAGGGGCTATTTTTCTTACCATAATATTGGATTCCATCATTTTATGTGGATGAAATATGGTGTAATATTATTGAAAATCATAAAATAGGTCTATTTTATTCATAATGTAGTCTGTCTGGATGGACAGTGTCAATTTTGAGGCATTCAGTCTATCACCTGGCCAATTGCTCTGTGGGCTTGGGCCTCTCTTAAAGTCGTTTGCAGTACATGAAAGACTGAGTATGATCATTTTCTTACTGGAGTTGCTGATTATTCCCCATTTGAATAAATAAGTGGAAAGCTTAGAATAAAGTTTTTCAGTTGTCGGTTTCAATGGGCCAGATGTCATCTGTCCCAGAACTGTGAGTCACATTAGGAACAGGGGCTGCTGCACGTGTTACTATCACTCAAGTAACTAATTGTAAGGAGCTAGGATAATATTTACTTTATTAAAGTGTAAGATTTTTGGGAGCTGTCGATTTAATGTGAAAACAGACTAATCATGGATGGATTAATGAGCGCCCTGATCTCTTTAGACATTTTGTATGTTTTAAGCGGCCGTATAAAAGATCAAAGATCAAGGTCTTTCGGTAATAGCCTGTTAGATAATTAGGCCATCCGTTAAGTCACACGGCAGCTGTTTTTGCTACAGTCATTTTTGATATTAGCGATTGTGTTTCTTTGTCATTTTTTTTGTGGGTTGACTCACCTTTCCACTAAGAGGAAACAACCGGTATCTGGTTCCATTTAAAAGCCAAAAAGCTTCATTCATGAAACCCACAGGAGGGATTTTCACAAGACCCTTTAACTATTTCTTGTTAATTTGTAGATCGTACGCTTTCCAATAAATAGATGTAATGAAAGCTGGCGATTAGCACGCTACTCATGAGGGCACTGGGGAGGTTTTTCTTTCCCTCTTTTTTGTAACGATGTGTCACTCTCTGACGGGTGGAGTGTAGCTCAGCTCCTGAAGCCATATAGCAATCCTACAAGCTTGGGCTCATATATGCTAATTAATGTGCTTCATTAACTGTTGCTGTGAAAACTTGTTAATCCCTCTGCATCCTACTGTATGTTAATTAAATTGTAAATTAGATGTAAATATCTTTTTTTCGTGAAGTGACATTCTGACCCCTTGGAAAGAAATACAGAAAGCCTCCTGTATTTCTCTGACATTTTTCAGTTTGTACTGGACAGAGGCTAACCTTGAATTATTTGTTTGGTGCTTTTTTTTTTTCGTGAGGGAACTTCAATGTCTTTTCCTGCTGTTTTTTTTTTTTTTTTTTTTTTTTTTCCGGGGGCATCTGAGCCGTGCTTCATAAGCTTAAACTTTGCATGCATTTGTGATGTGAGACGGAAAGAGAGCCTGATTTACGGCCGACAGCTCGAGTGGCACGCTGTCAGCTTTTGCTATTCATGAATTGGCAATGGTCTCATTTAGGAGCCGGAGATATCTGCCTGGCTGGGCAGAATGGGTGCACTTTGCATGTTCTTCAGGAGACAACCGCTCCTCGTTCACTGGTGCATGACAGTTGCCTTTCATCGCTGTCTTCTCAGTGTTTAACCTTTGACCCAGTACCCCTCCCCCCCACTCTGTCACTGCACACCGTGGGGGGGGGGGGGCGGCGAGCTGAATGACGGGCTTCGGCCAGCCGCATGCTTGTCATTATTTGACTGTTGGGGGTATAACTCGTCGCTGGGTGTCATCGCCATTTCCAACCTTTTATTCAGCAGTCTGTACTTCCAGTGCTGTCAACCTGCATGATCGGAAGTGCATAAAAATGTCCCTGACTTCTTGTCTTTGCTTTTTCTTCCCATCATAATATAAGCAGATTTCTCTCCCCCCCACCATGCTTCTTGTCTCCCGTTTGGGTTATTTTGATGAGTTTCACTGGGGCCAGCGGGTCAGATCTTGTTGCCGGGGTGAGAACTTGAACTGCTGTCTCTAGTGCGCGCGCATGTGAGCGAGTGAGCGTGTGCGGCTGGCTGCTGTCTGGACTGCGCCGAGGCCCGGGGGTCAGCCATCAGCCGGCATGTCGATTGCTGCCTGGTACTGCAATGTTTGGGCCAGCACGGGGTCAACGTTTGTCAACTGTTGATGCGGAGGCAGTGCAGAAATATGGATGCTGGGAAGATGCGGTCGGTTCGCTGCTGCAGTGTGAGTTCCTGGCACCTGAAGAAGTTGCTTGGTTTACTTGGCTTACAGGTTGTTGGGATGCCTGGATATTCATGTTGATTTTACAAACTCCTGGCAGCAGCTCTGTGGTTTTGGTCATGTTGCATTAAAATACGTGCGACTTAAGAAGGCATTTGGTACTTTGACATTGTAGACGGACTGTTTTTAATGATCGGATCAGGTCTAGAACTTGGAGCCACAGCATCGCATTCCCTTTCTTCACAGATGTTGTGACATGCATGTAGGGATACATCAGTCTTGTGTTCAGCCCAAGGGAACCATAAAAACTCCTCAGTACCAACACCAAGCCCCCTTTAGGCTGTCACAGTTTGGGCAAGGGAGCCACACCCATCATGTGTTCAGAGCGCTGGCTTACAATGGCAGTATGAGTTCCCCAATGGTTCAGAGGTGCTGGGTAGGGAGTTACAGAGACAGGGGAAATTAGTTAAGTAGAATCCACGGACAATGGACCTTATGCTCCAATAATACATTTACATATTTAGCAGACTTGGTCCAAAGTGACATACAATGAGGCAAATAGTGCGTTACAAACATAAATGCTATCAAGGAGTCAAGTAGGCATTAGTGCAGCTAGACTGACCTTCCAGTGAATGTCCAGGTATAAGTGTATATACTATTGGAGCAGGAGCTACACAACAACTTCTAACAAAGCAAGAACTTAATAAGACTTTGACTATATAGGGACCAGAAGTGCAACATTAGAACATCCAGAGAATGTAACAAGGCATCAGGCTAGTAGAGAAATTCATTGAACGGATGGGATTTGAGGTGTTTCTTGAAGTTACAGAGGGAGTCTGATGACTGGATGTGGTTCAGCAACTCATTCCACCATCAAGGAGGCACACAGAACTGTCTAGTTAACTGTGACACTTGTAGTGTGGTGGAGGGAGCTCCAAGGTGCATTGGTTTGCTGACCGATGGGGGTGAGATGAGACATAGGTTTCGAGGAGCCTTTTGATGGAGATGGGTGTCTGTTCTTTGGACCTGTAAGGCAGCACCAAGGACATGACGTGAGCACCAATAGGGAGCCAGTGAAGAGAGACAAGGAGGGATGTGACATGAGAACGTTTAGGTTGAATGAGTATTAATCGCGCTGTCACATTTTGAACAGGTAGATATTTCAGGTCCAGAGAGTACAAATACAGACCAAGATTTTGTTTCAACCAACCAGTTGACTATAAAGAGTTGCAGTCACAGAGTACACAACTGGTTGGTTGAAACAAAATTTTGGTCTGGATTTGTACTCTTGGAACCTGAAATCTCCACTTCTGATTTTGAATCAATACAGCACAAAGATCTCACGATACAGTAAGGCCAGGTGGTAGATGTACTTCATTTGTGAATCTAAGTGTACAGAAAGCTTATGGGTATTTTGTGTATTATGATGCCCAAAAATTAGTATTCTGTATAAAATTGGGGAATCCTTATGTTTATGAAATTTGGTTAGCAGGGCAAACCACATACTACTGTTTTAGTATATCGAGGAAGCGATAAGCTCTGAAGTTTAGGTGAGGAAAGGGACATAAAGGATTATCTTTATCATAAGCTAGAGCTGCATTTAAACTTGACTCAGGTACGGTCTCGTTTTGAACTCCACAGTAGCTGTAAACAGCATACTTCGTGCACAAAACAGCATTTAGCTGCACACGAGTAAGCAAAACAACATATGCCAGGTAGTGAAGGTTCTGTGCATCGGCCATGTTCACATGTGGCTTACTTATGTGGAAACAAAGGAAAAACATTCTTTAGTCCCATGAAGAATAAAGAATTAGAAAAAGATACTGAAGCAAAGAGTGCTAATCGGGAAAGGGTCACGAGATAAGTAGGGAGTTCACTCAGAGACCACTGTTGTAGGCATAAGAAAATTCTAATGTTTCTGAGCGTCTGTACTAATGCGTTTACAAAAAGATTTGTTGTCACACAGAGGGGAAACTTTTCTGCTTTCTGGGAAGAAAAGATCTGTAGTCATGCGGACGAAAGGCTAAATCAGAACAAAAATTGCGTTACTAAATGAAAAAACGCAATAGTGCAAACGGGCCCGCAGAGTGACACCCAGAGGGCTTCGAGGGAGTTTGGCCTATTTGTAAATCATTCTCCTGTTCCCGGATGACAATGGGGATTAGCGTGGAGGTGGGCCGTAGTGCTGTGACAGAGTTAATGCCCTCTTATCAGTGTCTGCAGGGTGCTGCCGAATGCTTTGCCTTGACTTTCAATTACAAAGGGGATCATTAACTCTGGCTGTGCGAACGTAATAACACTGCTGTAATGGAAGTGAAAGCACTGACACAGTCTCAGTTCTTGCTTTTAAAATATATTCAGTTATTATTATCATTAATTTGTGTTAATTATTTTCCCCTGGTCTGTGTTTGCCAGCACTAGTATTTGTTGTTTGTGCTGGGAATAAATCAAAATTAATCAAAATACATTATGTTTTTGTAACTGGCACTTTGGAAAATGACCTGTCCATGTTTCTTTTTTGAGAATTGACTTCACTGCTGATTAGATACTTCAGCCATCCGGCTTGTGGTGAAATGACTGTCTGCCTGGTATCCGCAGCCTCCGGTGGTGAGTCAGAGCAGCCGTGGACAGCGTGAGAGATGATGGGGCACCAGTTTCTCTGCAAACGTATACAGTTCCTACCATACTGCAGTTCAAGCCCAGGATCTACTTTCTGATGGGCTTTTTAGGTGCAATCGAAGCAGATAGTGAGCGGGGGAAAAGTGTGATTAGCATGTTCTCATGATTGTGTACAGTTCAGTAACCCAGTAAAAGCCAAGGGAGCCTCGATGTGTCGTTTTCTGTTTGGTGCCAGATGTCTGCACCTTAACTCTTTAAACGGATTAATGTATAGGTGACAAACATGTACATTTAAAACATTGAATCGTTCGGTCATTTTAGATGCTTGTGTTTATGCGTGAGTGAACGTTAATGTAACCTGGATGTATCAGAGTTTACGTGTCGCAGCTCTTCCATGTAGCGGCGCAGAAGTCCATGGAGGGGCAGTTTGAGTGAAAGGATGCCTCATGCTCTTACCTTTGTTCAGCGCAACGTTGATTTGTGGCTTTCCTACCCAAGCTTAAAATGGACGTGTCCCAACTACCGGTCATGCTGTATTACATAGGTTAGATGAAGTAATTATTTCTAGGCCACTGACTACAAGCAAGATTAATAGTTTTTGAAACGGCTGTAATGGAGGGCCGACCCGACTCGGCTCGGACATTATTCCTGGTGTCACCGGGACACTCATCTCGCTCACCTCTGGGCAGCGGCGGCCGGTGATTTATGTTTGTTCTGTTCGCTACACTCATTCATGGATGGGGGTCCTGTGAAGGGGTGGGGGGGGCGATAAGGGATACGGGGTCATGGTAAATGAGGGCAGTGGGACCAGAGGGATGTGCCTGCCGGAGACATCCAAGTTTTTAAAAGCAACGCTAAAACGTGACTATCTGTACTGGCTGTAATTTAAAGAAAAAAAAAAAAGTTACATTATAAATGGGTTTAATGTTTGTCCACAAGCTAAATAATGCTTCACTTCACAAGTCAGATTTATAGTAGTAATCATTGCCTTAATCATGAATTCTTTACTGCTATTGACTTTCTTCTAAAATTAAAATATGGATTGGCTGGTTTCTAAAGCAATTGTATGTTCAAATACTTAATCATCACTAATGAAGAGCTCTATAGGCAAATCTGGTTCTTAATAATTTGCCGTGTAAAGTTTAACAAACGCTACAGTAAAATGTGAACACGTGGCCCTAAACACGTTCACATTTAATCCCATGAGCATGAAAACAGTTAGAAAGTTATAAAACACGTCACGGCCAATAAATCACCTCCAACCCATTAGATACAACTTCACCACTATCCGCAGATTAGTGCATTTTATGACGCTAAGAGAGGAACCCAATAAAGGAGTGTGGTGCTTAGCTAGCCCTTCTCTCTGGTTTAATTACAGGCTTTAATGACGGCAGCAGCTCGCTCACTGTAGTGCAGCTCTCACGCAGGCAGAGGCCGCAGCACAGCATGCTTCAGTGTGTGTGTGCGTTCGTGCGTGCGTGTGTGTGTGTCTCAGTTAGCGATTTGGCTGCGGCTCATTTACTTAATGGTAAACAAACTCTGCCAGCCCCATCAGCCCGACTTCGACATTATCGCCGAATTCCAGCTCACGGATGCCGCAGAGCATCTCTCGCATCAGCTGAAGGCTCGCGAGGCGTGTTATCGCCTCCACTGTTAACATCATAGTGGTACCCTCGTTCGGCCAGACTTGGGAGGAGACTCTGATTAGCGTTTGTTCGGTTGTGATCGGACGCCATCCTCAGACAGTGAAGTTCCGTCACCATGGAGCAACGCCTCTGTATATGTCTTGGGCTTTCTTATACGTGTCGTTCCTGCTCCTCCCCAGGAGACACTATCCCCCATCGGCATCCCTATCCTTCCTGTCAAGACCTCCTTGTTGGGGCCTTTGCACTCTCACTGCCGACGGCAAGCTGGGTGCACGCAAACATGGGCTCCGGCAGAAGCTGCTTTGGCCCCGCGCTGGAGGATAGAGAGAGAGTGGTCTCGGAGCTGTCACTAGGGGGCATCGCCGTATCGTTTCCGTCTGATCTGACGTGATCGTCTGGTGTCGGGGGCTTTTGTTTTTCTTCTCTGTAGGGCACGGAGTAATATATTCACCCCCATCTCAGGCAGCCATTAAATGGTGCCCAACATGCCCTTCTGCTAACCGTACCGATCCGGTGTAATAATTAGCAGCATTGAGCGCTGACGAGGGGGCCTTTAGCAGCCCCTGCCATTCATCCCGGGGCGCCCCAGTACGTGACCGAGTGCCAGAACCGGGCCTTGTGCACCAGAACCACTGTTTATTTTGGCTTCACATTAACCGTGCTTTTAATGCGCTCTCCTCGTGCGTCACAGACAGTTGCATTTTCAAATCAGCCTGCTGTCGCGGGCTCACAGGCCTCGTCACTGTTAATCTTTCACTGCTGGGAGCCCCGAGAAGATTCACTTATTTCACTAGTAGTTTTATTTTCTTCAGAATGACCGGAGGGGCTGATTTTGGATCCGCAAACGTCTCATTATAGAAGCTGATCTGTAAGAAATGACGTGCCTTATCTCACCCTTTATGTTCATCGGTCCCTTCATCTGTTAAGAGATGTTTATAATTCAGAGTGATTTTATTTTTTTCCCCACAAGTTCCCATATTTAATAAAAATTGCACCGTGGTCACATAACATGCTGTGCCAGAACCAGCTGATTGAGGCCAATCATACAACATAACTGACTGAAATTAACACGAAATCCTACAATGAAATAACAACAACAATGCTACTGCTACTCATGTATTATTATACAACAGCATTCAAATTTTCTCGAAAATGAGATTCATATGTAAAAATGTTAGCAGTTAGAAATCAGTGAATGAAATGAAAAAGCAAAAAGATAATATAAATAATACGGTAAGAAAAACAAGGCACAAAAATAAATGACTATTAATGTATGACTGCTCATGAGGGAAAGAATGAGCTGATGAAAGGTTCAGGACAGAATTGCAGAAATAAAACAGGGGGGTGGATTATGGCAACGTGGGCTGTGAAGTCAAGGCGGTTGGGCTTCTCTGTTGCGTTTCTGCTGAAGTAAGATGGAGCTGAGGCTGAAATATGAGAGACATATTAAGGAGCGTGCCAGCGCTGGTTTCAGGTCAGCTAGCAGGAGGTTATGTCGACGAGGAGCTCTTACATTTCAGGCAGTGCTTCACCAGAACTGCCTTTTTCCCTCAATGTGGCTTTTAGGACACCGATGACCCTCCAAAGCAAAATCCCACGCAGATGTGAAATAAGAGGACTGTCAGAATTAAGCACTTATAAATGCTAGAGTGGAAAATGGCAAATGGGCGCGAAACAGCAAACAGAGCAGGAGACTGCTTTTGTTACTCCATTGTTTGGTGCTCAGAGAGGTGGAGAGGAGCAGATGCCCCCACACATCGCTGAAACAGTATCTGAAGCAGCGAACAAAGCTGAAATAGGCTGCCAAGGTGCCAGAGGCAGAGCCTGGGCAGGTGCCCTGGGGGAATCGGCTCTGAGGGCACCGCCTTCCCCCCAGCGCCGCACTTAGCAGGAGGGTATTGAGTCAGACTGGACTGAAGGGGTAGGCCTGCCCCCCCCCCCCCCATTCTGTCTCCTTCTCTCCCTCCCTCTCTGTCTTGCTGGTGAGGGCTTTATATAGCTCTGACATCTCCCTGACTACACCTCGGGGCAGTTGCTTTGCTGTAGAACACGCCGTCGCCTGTTCTAATCACTTCCGTCTTAATCAATGCTCCCCTCACCACAAATCAGGCGGATTCACCGGGTGCCAAGAGTCTGCGTCCCAGTGGCTCGCGCTTCACATTTCACATGCCATTTAAATTGAAGCCCCGGTTTGGGGCGGCTGAAGGACTGCCTGCTTCCTGACAGCACCATGAATATAAAAAAAAAAACGCCTGAAGACACTGAGCTACACTTCCGCCGGTCTTATCATAGTTAACCTGTCAGTACCGTTTTACTCTCCGTGGTTTTATCCCCGCGTGGTTACCGCTGATTGGGGAAACGTTTTTATTTACGGCACATAGACACACACGACTCACACAGACCGGATGAATGAGCGAGGTGGAGAGAATACTGTGGGTTTATGGATCATTGTTGAAGTAAATAATGACTTATCATTTTTGTGTAGCAGCTCAGGTAACATGGCACATATGAGAATTTCCCTGAAGGGACCCTGACCGCAGACGCGGTACAGAGCCGACTGTAAAATATAGGCCACATTGCATGGAGAGATGGATGGATAGACAGTCGTATGAATGATGCCAGCCTCTTCTAACCTGCCACTAAGTGATATGAACAATGTTTCCTTCTAGACTGCAGCAACAATTAACGGACCTTTAACTTGCCGCGGTTCGCCTTCCGGAGAGACCGCAGGCAGGCGGCCATTTTTCACATTCGGCTCCGGTTGTTTTTAACTGAAGGGAACTCGTTAGCGGCTGATGAGCGCTGGGCCCGCTGTGTGTGGGAGCGCATGGAGGCCGGAGGGACACCGTTGATTTATGGACCGGTCTGACCGTGCTTTTAGCCTGTCGCAGGAAAGCCAAGCTCTGCCTGGCCTGGCACTTAGTAATAAAAAGCCGGTTTAATATTAATGCTCGCTGTATCACAGGCTGGTTAATAGTCACTCACAAGTAGCTGAGGATTTCTCTTCCTTTTTTAATGCAGTCAGTAGTTGAACTAAAACGTGCCGAGGTACAGACGGGTGAGTTTTTGCGTGGATATTAATTCCCACATCCTGAATTATGGCACCTTGCTGAGAGTCTAGATATACACCAGGGTCTGAGTCTGTGCTATTAAAGTAAAAAGTACTTAAAAATGTTACTCAAGTGAAAGTACAAGTAATGAGTATAAATTTTACTCAATTAAAAGTAAAAGTATTCAGCCAGAATCACACTTGAGTAAAAGTTAAAAAGTACCACATTAAAATTGTACTTGAGTATTAAAAAAGTAAAAGCAAGAATGAAAACTAGAGGTTCTTGTTTACATTTTCAATCTCTAAAAACATGGAGTGAATGAACCACATACAAGGTTTTATCCTGCTTTAGAACTGTTTAGATTTAACCATTTAATTATACGACAAGGCACACCTAATGCAAATATGCACCATGCTAATCAAAGTTGTAAAACCTCAGATTTAACTTAAGCAGAAGCTAATTTCGCTAAGAATTTGCTAAGGTTCGGCCACAGGTGCTCTTCACCCTGTGGCTGATTTTGGACTGCGCTCACTACTGAATCATGTTCTTCCTCCATTTTCTTCCACTGATTCAATGTTACAATTTCTCTAATTTCCAGGTCAAGGTGCTGTGCATTGTGGTGATTGATGCGACATGACGTCACTTCCAAAGGACCAATGAACATGTCTGACTAATTTCATAGAATGTGAAGACGAATCTCATTGGCACAATGAATAACATTTTAATTAAACTGGGATTCAGTGCAATTCAATTGGTTTGTTAGCAAGGGAAAATAGAATGAAGTGATCTCCAAAAATCAGTTTTTTAAAATTATTTACTTTTTGACTGTAAATAAAATTATAAGGAGTAAAAAAATACTTGTAATTAAGTAAAAGTATTCATATTTAATTGTACTCAAGTAAAGTAAAAATCCCCAAAATAATACTTAAGTACAGTAATCAAGTAAAATTACTCAAGTACTTTATACCTCTGTTAACAGCAATTTGTTAATGAGGCTTCTGGTAAGAACCTGTAACACATACAGAAAGTGTGTTAATTTTTCTTTAACCTATCACTTTTATCTTAAGCAACTCGTAGCAGAGGGAAGGGCTGTCATTTATCTATCAACGCTGGGTTTCAAACCCATGACCTTTGCATTGTTACATCATGCTCTACTTTTTGAGGCACAGCAGCAGGCTATACTAATTAGAAATCAGGTTGGAAGAGAATGAGGTCATGGTGATTCATGATGTCATATTTTAGGGACAATACAGTATTCTGGTAACTCCCTGCTTCCCCAGCCGTTCTGTTTGAAGAGACTGAAGGGATCGGCCACGGCACATACGTGCTGTTTGGTCTCAAGGTGCCGTTAGCTGTCGGGAGTCATGCTCTGTGCATGCTGGAGCCCCAGAACGTTGTGCTGAGCTGTTTGCTCAGGTGCGAGTGCCTGCTCTCACACCACTATGAATAGTTTGCTGTATAAACAGGGGGCTCTGTCATTTATCCGCCACGGGGGCGGTAAATCTGGCCATCTGAGTGCGTGCTGAGGAGTTCCCAGAGTCACTCGCCGGAGGCCGCTAGGCTCCTGGCCCCTAAAAGGGTCTCAGGGACACATCCAGCAGTCTGGTACCCAGCCGGTGCCTCATCCACCTTACATGCCCCCTGAACCCCTGCGCAGCACTTTGCCAGGCTGACCCTGGACCTGAGGCATAAAAGAAGCTTTCATTTCTTACTAGTTAAAGGCCAGACACTGACTTCCACAACAGAGGCTCAGACCTCTTTTAAATTAATTTTCATACTGATAGGCATTTACGGAAGAAGATTAAATATATTTGGCCACCGGTCAATGCAAATAAAAAGGTTTATCAAATAGCATTATAAAGTAGTTTTGGGAAAACATTTATATGTACTATTTCATGGCTCGTACCTATGATCCTGCACATAGAGAGCAGGTGGACATTGGCTGTTTGTTGTTTTCTTTTCTCTTTTTTTGTTTGTTAATTTCAGTAGTTTGGGGCTTATAAACCCGAGCTCTTTTTGCATCCTTGTTCTTTTTTCAAAGGCTTACTCTTCCGTTGTCCCTACAGAGCCCATCTGTCGCTGATCGTGGGGGTGCGCTGCCTTTTACCTTTTTAGCAGAGTTTGCGCGCCGCTGGCGGCATTTGACATGTGCGTGGCAGCTCTGCGGTGTGCGCGCGGGGGCGACGGGCCGCGCTGGACGCCCCAGCTGTGCTGCAGACTGGGCGCGCCTGCGGTCCGCCGCGGCTCACGACCGCCGTCCCTCTCGGTGCCACAGATCGTCAGCCTTATCTGCACACTTTTTATCTTCAAACGGCGCCGATGAATATATCTCCCCGTTTGTTTTCCTTCCTTGATCCACGCATTTTGTTTTCATTTTATAAGATACGATATTCGCATGTCCAACACTTTTATATATGCTTCTGTTCTCAACGGTTTGTGTGACTATAACTGACGGCTGTATTAGCCAAAGTGAAGATGGAATATTGTTATGGTGCTGGTAGAGTAATGGTAGTGGGGGAAAAAGGGTTAAATCTAAGTATATTTTGCGCTCCTTTTTGGGAAGTATGGGCTTTTATTTGGGGGGACAGGCGGTTGTTTGATGTCGACGCTGATGTGAAAGGCAGCAGGGCGTGATCGCGCACTTTCCCCTCCCGTCTGTAAAATGCGCCCCTTATGCTTTCAGATGCGGACGCAGGCTTTACGTGTTTGCAGTTTAATGTGATTAACAGCACATTTTATTTCCTTTTAAAAGCCGGGCCATACTTTTGGCACCGCGATTCCACATTCCTGAAACGTTACGAGCTTAGCAGAAATGTGAGATGTTTGCAGTAAATGTCTGAGGTTATATATGATGAGTGCGTCCTCTAAACATAATCATAATATTTCGTTTGATATGAAAATGATAGAATTTTATCCTGCCGATATAAAAGGGTCAGGAAGATTGAGGGTTGACGCAGCACGGCTTTGAATGGAACTGTAACTGGTACGCGCGCAGAATGCGTGAGGAAAGCTGAGTTTCATCTTAACGCGTTTGCATGTCGGAATGTAACACATCCTAAAAAATGCGCTTTCAAGCGGCAGCCAGCATTTAATACATAAAGCATGGTGTAGCAGCCTGGCCGGAGCTCTAAAAATTACAGACACTCCCCAGGTTACGATGAGGTCACGTCCTAATAAAGCTGTCGTAAGGCAAAAAATGTATTTTAATACAGCACACCTAACCTAACAAACATTATAGCTTAGCCTAGCCTACCTTAAACATTCTTACAACACTTACATTACATTACAGGTTGGGCAAAATAATTAACATAACATTTTATAGTAAAAGTTCGAATGTCCCATGTAATTTATTGAATAATCATACCCATCGTAAAGTCGAAATATCGTAACACGGACCATCGTAACCCAGGAAGCGTCTGTACTCCCATGAACTTAGCGGGCACGTAACAGGACCCGCAGCATACTCAAGATGTACGCACTTAAAATGGATTATGACTGTGACATAATTACAGTAATTATAGGCATTTATTTACATTTCTCGGCAAATAATGCAATATTGCCGCAGGTTTTCCTTCACTAAAAAATCGACTGCCACTGTGTAAGTTTTATCAACACGAGCTTTGGCCGAAAGGTGATACATTTGCATTTATTTATTTAGCAGATGCTTTTGTCCGAAGCGACGTACAGGCGAGGTACATGGATACAAGCATGCCATATGGCACATGTATTTGTGAGTGCAGATAAATTGGAACAAATTTGACACTGGACTTACATTTCTCTGTCTGGCCTCCTGGAAATGACACATCAGATGTTACCTTTCAGCACTGTTTTACAATCCAGTACTAATTTGAAGCAGTAAGTAAGCTACGTTTCTTATATTTGAAACTAACTGGACATTGTTGGAACGGTTCTAGCACTACGGAAGGCACTAAATGTGTATGTGTGTAAAAGCTGTTTAAATGTACCTTTCAGTGTTATTGTGTTGTTGCTGCTAGCATCTCAGCACAGCTATCACCGGCTATGTGTTCCCCATCATTAGAGACAGAAGCTTCTGCAGGAGCTGGGCGGGCAGCGAATCCCCTTCCTCTCACCTGCAGACCCGGGCTTTCAGCAGCTGGTGAGTGGGCCCGCTCTATGCCACAGGCCTGCACCGATCAGGCAGAGGATGCCGGGAAATTAACATGGCACCTCGCTCCTGTCTTACGACGTTTGCTTAGCGGTGACACTGGCTCGATCTACGATTAAAGAACCTGAGTGGGAAATACACTGTATGTCCGGAAGTATGTGGACACCAACGTGTGGGTATTAATATGAAGTTAATCAGCCCATTGTTACTGTAATAACCTCCACCCTTAGGTGGTGTTGGTGAGATTTACCTGCCATTCAGGTTGGGTATTGATGTATTGGTGATCAGGTTCCCTTCTGTGTGGCCGACCACTTCAGGACTGAACTTGCTCCTAGATGTTTTGACCTTCACGATCATTTCACCTGCAGCTGAGCAGGGCAGCCCTAGCAGGGCATAAATGTGGCAGAGTGACTTGTCGGAAAGGTGGCATCCTATGACGGTGCCGACTGGAAAGTCACTCACCTCCCCTGTACAACCAGCCATTCTGTTGCTAAGGTTTGTTGCGAGAGATTGTGTGACTGTGTGCTTAAAGACAATTGGTGTGGCTTAATCAGCCAATTCTCTCTGACTAACAGGGGTGTCCACATACTTTTGGCCAAATAGCGTGTATGTGTGATGTATACTGTATAATATATATAAATGGTTAGTAATGAATCATTCTCAGCAGTAGCTCGGTATGGATTTGGCAGCGAGTTCCACCCTGACTGTGTGCTCTGTGTTGGCTTCCACACAGTGGGAGTCCAGTTACCCGGGCCTGGTCCTACGACGGGCTGACGGCCTGCCCCCTGATCTGCACGGCCGCGTGCAGGCCGCCCTCTGCTCCTTGCGTGGCCGCGGCTGCCTGCTGCGCGACCTCGTGCGGGTGCGAGGCCGCGACGTCTTCACCTCAGTCTCCCGCGCACTCCTGGGCCTGCCGGGCTATACCTACCGCTACCTGAACACCCGCCTCTTCACCATCCCCTGGCATAGCGAGGAGGCAGAGGAGCGGAAGGAAGGAGAACAGGAAGACAAGGCACAGGGCGAGGCTCGGGAGGAAGCGGAGGACAAGGGCAAGGCCTGCTGCGACCAGGAGCTGAGGGCAGCCTGCAAGGCACTCTGGGAGCTGAACCACTTCTTCTGCAAAGACGTGTACCGCAGAGAGGAGGCGAGCGACCATGAGCAGGGACCCAAAGAGGTCGAGGCTGGCGGGGGGTCTCCCCAGCCACAGTGCTCCAAGGGCTCCCCCTCCACAGCCCAGTTTAACGTCACCCTGCTGAACTACATGGACCCGGCCACCATGGACCAGCTGAAGGAAGAGCCCTACTACGGCATGGGCAAGATGGCAGTGGGCTGGCACCACGACGAGAACCTGGTGTCGTTTTCCTCGGTCGCCGTGTATAACTACAGCTGCCAGGATGACAAAGTTGAGGGTAAGGGGGGGTGGGGGTGGGGGAGGGCTCAGCCCGCTGCGGCAGATTAGCATAGCTTTGCGCGCAGCTGTTCTGTGTTTGAAGTAAATAAAATGTGCAGGTTTTTCACAGCTTTCCTAGCTGGGTTCTGGATATTGCCTCTTTCAGGCTTTGGTAGTAGTTTCGTTTTCAAGGCACTTTTATTCTTTTGAGTCAGTAAAAAGTATATTGTAAAAAAAAAAAAATCAATTTTCAAATATTGGTTACCAAGTAAAAAAAATTACTGTAGGAAGTAAATTTAATTTACTGCCCGACTGTTTTTATAATCTTTGGTGAAAACATCACACTCTAAGTCTTACTGTCTGTGACATTTCACACATTTTTGAAAGAACAGCAGTTCAGAGTAAAATCTGCTGGACAAGGTCAAGACAATTTTCTGACATATTTTGAGCTGTTATGTGGGGAACGGCCTGCCTCAAGTACACTGTGGCCTTCTCTGTAGCCTCTGCAATATAAATATGGCCCCTGGCGTCTCACCTAACTTGTTCTTTTCAGTTTTAATTTTGAATTTGTTTTTTTTTTGTGTTATTTACTAATTTTATTTCACTGCCGTTTTGCATAGTTGTTTCATGTCCTATTCAGAAACAACAGGGGTTAGGGCTAATCCTGTCTCACTCCTGGAAAGTTGGAGGGGTCAAATCAGCGGGAGTATTTCAGCTGACTGCTTTGGTGACCTGTCGGGTACCTGGGAGGTGCTGGACCGATGTTTTGGAGAGAAAGGGGGGAAAAGAAGGAGATTGAGGTGTTGCAGCAGCGTGAATTAGCGGAGCTCACATCTGTCAGTCGCCTAGTTAGAACTGGAATTGGATCTCGGGGGTGGGAATGTTTTCTTTTAAAAAAATGATATATGACAGTTAATAAAATTCTAAAGGTGGCTCTCTCCCCCCCCCCCCTCTCTCTGAGTCTACCTGGGGTTTTTATACTCTATTACACTGCAATGTTTGAGAGCAATGTCATTTGCAGCTTTCGGAAAGCATTTTCTGAAAATGATGTTACAATTTATCTGGGAAGCGGGAGGAAAAGGATGACGGGAGAGCCAGGGAGCCGTGGACGGAGTTCAGTATTGATTTTTGTGAAGAGCATCGAGCAGATCTTGTTTTCGCATTTGCTTAGCATTTGGTGGCGGAGCCGGGAGGAGGTGCTATGACTCTACCCGGCGTGTGAAACGGGGTTGTGGAATGGTGGGCCCTTAATTACTCTGCTGATACTCCATGTTCATTTCCATCCGTTCATGCACTACTGCTGCTCAGCATAGCTAACAAACCTTGATTTATTCTAACTAATGAGTGACTCCAAAGCCAAAGGTTTTATTTCAGTTTACGTTCATACCATTAAAGATCCAGGCAGACCTTGACTCATGGAAGGAATTTGTTCCACAAACCTTTATGTAAGTGAACTTTTATTTTGGTTGGATTTGCCTCCCCATGCCATTTAAGGCACCTTATAACAGGGGTAGGCAGTCCTGATCCTGGAGTGCCATTATCTAGCAGGTTTTCCATCCTACCGGGTCTCTGATAACAAGAGGTGGAGATTTCAGGTCCAGAGAATACAAATCCTGACCAAGATTTTGTTTCAACCAACTAGTTGAGTATAAAGAGTCATAATCACAGAGTACTCAACTGGTTGGTTAAAACAAAATCTTGGTCTGGATTTGTACTCTCTGGACCTGAAATCTCCACCTCTGCTCATGACCCATGATCTCAGGCAGGTAGTAACTCATCCAATAGGAGGTGGGTTGAGGTAGGTGGGGCTCTGCCGTCTGCCTCGACTGCTCGCCCGCTTTTTGCACTTTATTCATATACACAGTCCATATTACATTAGGGCCTTGGGGGTGCGGGGAGGGGGATGGGGGACTCTGGCATCTGCCAGTGGTGGGGCCCTCATACCCGAACTGCACCCATTAATTTTAATGCACTGTAGACGTAAACACACAAGTCTCTCACTCATATACATGCACACTTCACACCAACATGGGATGGGGAGGCAATGGGGGCTGAGGGCCCCCCCCTAACTCTCTGTCTCTGGCCCTGCGCGGGTGGAAAATCCATCATGGATGCCATCACTCTAAGATAAGGGTTGCGTACCATTGCTCTATAGCAAGAAAAACAACATAAGGCCAAAATATATTAGTGATACTAAATAGGTATTATATAAATGACGAGATAAAGTGTAAATATATTTACAATGCATGTCGCCTGTTTGCATTAGTGCTTCAGTAAACCATCTTCTTTACATGAGTCCGGATTTTTTGCGTTTTGCACCACTGGCATTGTGTTTATGCGTAGCGTGCCGTTAAATGTCAGATGCCGAGATTAGCTGAATGTGCCCTGACGGTGGCGCTGTGTACAGGTGGCAGCTCTGAAGATGCGGGCCGGGCCCCCTGGCGTCTGGGACTGAAGGTGGCCTGGGACATAAACACCCCGGGCCTGGCGGTTCCCCTGCAGTCCGGGGACTGCTACTACCTGCGAGGTACCGATCTGCCACGGCTGCCGCCAAGCACATGCACACTGGCATCTGGATTCAGAACGCCGCTGCTCAAAAATGTACTCCATATGCTTTTCTAACGGCACATGACATATGTCTTAATGAGAAAAATGCGTTTTATAGATACTGATAAGTGTGTAATGATGTTAAAAAGCCTTTTTTAGGATAGTCATATTAGAACAATTCCCATGCTGACACCATATAAATGGAGGAATCCCACACATGCTTGTCTGAAGTTTGTCCAGAAAATCCCTACGGCCTCGAACCTTGATAAAATAAAGAAGTTTGTTGCCTTAGTGTCAGATACTCAGACAGAAATGACTTACTCCCAAAAGAAGAGCATGAGTATCGCACTTAATTCATTCCCGAAACACCACTTTCATCTATGTGTGTAATACTGAGCTGGAAAACGGCGACCAAATCCCAGAACTTGAGTTTGCCTTTATACATAGTCAGGGGTCTCATGAAACTGCCCACATTAGAAAGGTTAGAAAACCCAAATGTTATTTTATGAAGTGCTGTGACCTCATCTTGATCGCGTCTAGAAGGAAATATGAGGCCAGCCGCCCCAGCAGTGCTCCTATGACATGGGGCGTAAATCAAGCCTTTATACTGATGGGCTCAGCAGATGCCTCGGCGCGACAGAACGTCCAGGGCCTCCTCGCCAGGCTCGGCGTGGCGGGCCTCCTCACCAGGCTCTGCATGGCAGGCCTTCTAGCTAGGCTCCACGTGGCAGGCCTCCTTGCCAGGATTTGTGTGGCAGACCTCCTAGCCGGGCTCCGCGTGGCAGGCCTCCTCACCGGGCTCTGCGTAGCAGACCTTCTAGCTGGGCTCCACGTGGCAGGCCTCCTTGCCAGGCTTTGTGAGGCAGACCTCCTAGCCGGGCTCCGCGTGGCGGGCCTCCTTGCCAGGCCATCTTAATGCGACCTATAGCAGTTGGCTTGCAATCTGTTGGAGCAAGCCTCTGCTTATCTCAGCTTGAGACGTTCTCCACAGGTCATTCTGGGTCTCCCATTGCTTTTGTTTGATTGCACGCGTAAGAGATCATCGCTCTTCCGACGTTCCTAGTCAGGTTTGCATTTATAATTCCTCTGCCTCCAAAAACATGGCTGTGAGCAGCTGGGTCTAATTCGGAGACCTTTCGCCATCTTTTCCGTGATGGACCCTCTCCATTTTTTCTTTTGTTCAGGCGAAACAGCTTTGCCTCACTTTTGAATGCATTCGTAAACTTGACTCGGAGGTCAGTCTGAACTCGCCAGAATCGATTTCTATGGCAGGGTTGTCAATCTCATTTCCGGCGTTGAAGGTGAATCTTGTTTTTTTTTTTTTTTTTTTTTTTTTTTTTAAATAGGAATTGATCAGAGTAAACTGATGCGAATTGAATTTATCAAATGAGGTGAATCAAGAGGAAATTGAAAAATTATATTGACCCTGACCTTATTAAAAAGCCTGCATTCTTTCATGGGTAACCGTTCAGAGAGCAAAAGTGTACTGGACAATCAGTTTTCAACATTGTTAACCACTTTCTCAAGCTATGTCCTGGCATGTTTCCATGGTGTTACTGATTGTTGTTTTTCGTACTTCCAGATGTTTACAGGAACATAGCATTGCTAGGTTATAAGACGCACCATCTCGGGTACTGTCAGTATGGCATGTCCATATGAACAGAACCCCCCCCCTTATTTCCTAAGTTCTGTTCTACACAGGTTGTCAGTGTCACACCCTCAAGCTCCTTTTGCTAAAGCACTTACCTGCAAATTCAATCATCATATTAGTGGCAAAGAGAATTTCAATCATGAGAAAGATAATGGAGGTCTGCCAGCAGGCTGAGTAAATAATAAGATTTACAGGGCAAGCATACCCTGGACAATTAGAAAGACCTGTACCCAATAGTTTTAAAAGCCTTCTCCTCTCTGACTCCATCAGAAGGACAGGCAGAGGCAAAGACAGTACTAAAATATATATTTACTGCTTACATTTCATAATATCATTCTTGAGAAACTCAGTTACTGATTAGTTTAAAAAAACCATTAAATCTGCACATTTGTGTTCACATAGTTTTCATATCATTCATTCATTTTAATATTTATTCTTTAAAGAATGCCAAACGAAACAGTGGTAACTTTCGGTATCCAGTGTTGTTTTCCTACAGGCTTTTCTGAATGAAGGATGAAAGGTTTGGTATGTTTATGGCTATGTGGGTGAAGATCACTAGCCTGTATCTGCTGCTCTGCCTTTAGATGACCTGAACCGGACCCACCAGCACTGCGTCTTGGCCGGGGAGGCTCCTCGCTTCAGCTCCACGCACAGAGTGGCCGAGGTGTGCCGGGGGCCTGGGGACAGGGGTGGGGGGCAGGGGCGGGGCCGGTGTCCCAACGTCTGAAGGCAGCGGAAATACAGCTTGGCCGGTCCGCAACCCCTTACAGATGTCAAGTTGGCAAGGACGAGCCCTCAGAGCGCTTCCTGTCGAAACGAGATCGCCACTTTGGGGCTCCGATCATGTCGCAGTGCTTAGGACGCCCTGCTGTGTTTTCACAGTGCTCCTCAGGAACACTGGAGTACATACGGCGCCGCTGCAAGGAGGCCTTGGAGAACATGTCCACAAACCCAGACACTGATGCCAGAAGTCTGCACTCCCTGTCGCCTTCTGCTCTGCAGCTCTCTGAGGAGATTCACAATGAGGTAGAGCTTTGGGCTACGGCATCAGCCTGCTCGCTCCGTGTCAGACTGCTCCCATCCTGGAGTATGTTAAAGATACCGCTATTGGTGGTGTGTTAAATTGGTGGAGTGTTATGTGTGTATAGGCGCCCCCCGTTGGGGAATCCCGGGGTACTGCTCAGGGGCAGTATTTCCCCACTGATAGCGAGGCAGCCGAAGAGCTTTCGTAAAGTCGAAGGAACCAGCAGTGTCCACACACAGGGAATCATCGTGAGATTTCAGCACCCCAGTTGCTTGCCATTATGACGGATGACGTGGTTGACGATTGGCCGAAAAGGCCATGCCTGATATTTATGAAGCCAGGCCGAAGGAGCGGATGCCTGGGAACAGCTCCGTCACTGACACTGGGTAACTGCCGCTCGTTACGAAGTGAGATGTGAGGTGGATTACCGCTCCAGACAGTGTTTGGTGGGGATTTTACTTTCTGTTTTGGAGGGAAATCGCTTTCAGGTGGGCAGCAGCCTTACCTAGTTGCACAGTGATCGATTGGGCTATTTGTTTCATGTTGCCCAGGAGAGGCAAACCTAAATTATACTCAGTGATGTATTGCAATTCTGCAATTTATGACCTTTTCAGCCCTTCTTGGCCTCTGACATGTCTGACCAAAGTGGCTTACAGCTGGAGTGTCTGGATCAGCATTTGTGTTCTTTATATACACACACACTCACGCACACACATATATATATATGCATATAAATAAAGGATGGTAGATATTTGCATGATTTTTTTTAGGGATGTTGATAATTTAGAATAATTTATCATATATTTAGAATCTATTACAGGGATTTGATGCACTGTTTGTGATTATATGGGATTTCTTTCATCCTGTTTTATTGTCTGGTATAAAGGGTATGTCTGACCAGATACAGATGAAGTTGAAAAAGTTGGCAAAACATGAGCACGCCTAGTTTTGTATAATGATACTGTATCTGGAATTTGTATAAGTCCATAGGAATTTTTTGTTTTTCATGTATCTTGGGGTCAGAGCACAGGGTCAGCCTTTTTTCTGGCGCCCCTGGAGCATTTTTTTTTTTTTTTTGGGATGGGGGGGGGGGGAGGGGGCGGGTCCGAGCCTTTCTCAAGCCAAAAAGTAATATGATTACTCGGCTGGCCACAGGATTCAACCCAGCAACCTTATGGGCTCAAACACAAATTGTTAACCTGCAGAGCTATATACCGCCTACGATCTGTCTGCAATCGGCACCCAGAAGCCATTGCGTTGGGCAGACTGCAAATCCCAAATTAACTCACCCTGTTTAGAGCCTTACTGTCATTCTCTGGTAGATTCATAACAGCAGCATGGCTCCAAGAAGCACATGGGTGTTTATAATGCATTGGGAGAGGGGCAAATTAAACCCTGTGAGTATCCCGACTCCTTACATAATGAGTATGTATATAAACACGCAGAACAAGAATTGCTCATGCAGTCAGTCTTCGGTGTCCTGCTTTATTGAACCGAGGCTTCTCCAGCACATCAGCAGAGCTTTCTGAAGGCCCGGTGGGGCCGAGGACGCAATTAGCACGTGTCCCAGGTATGTGCTCCAGGCCGAGGCCCTCGAATGAAGACGCCCGGCCCCACCTCCATCTCCGCAGCGCTGTTTGGTCAGCTGGTGCTGCACAGCGAGACCTGTATGATCAGGCCGCCGTGATTGATGGGTATGATGCTGAGCAAGCGGGGGGGGGGGGTCTCACCAAGCCTTTGTAGGTTATGGCCTCAGTGCGGATAGGAGGGGTGTATTGATTGGGATTTCATCATCTTCCACCCTGGGCCCTCCATGGAAATAGATTGAACATGGTCAGGAAATACTGTGAGGTTGGGGGGTGGGGGGGGGGAATCCTGCCTCATTAAATTGAAAGGGGTTAGTTCAGTTTGACTCCGGGGTCACCATGGTGAGTGCACAGTCAATGCAGGGGCTAATGTGCAGTTAGCATGTCACCCAGCGGGATGACAGACACAGGCTAACTCACCAGCAAAAGAACAATAACAGAGATTTTCTCCATCTGGGCAGGTGGCATTTAGTCTCCGGTCTTCTCAAATAATTCATGGTGAACGGCTTGACACCAGATGATCGACACCTGGCCGCACGCGGACCTTGCTTTTACATTACGCGGCATGATGTATCAGCTCTGTTGGCTAAATGCTAATACAGAGACTGTAATCATTCTGTTGGGGGGGGGTACCATTGCAAGGGACACATTTAGACTTTGTACCCTCGCATTGTGAAGGGCAGAGGAGAAAGGCAGCGGGTCTGGACTGCAACAAAGCTTGACATTTCTCTCAAAGGTTCCTAGTGTGTGGCTAGCCTAATCTGCACCCAAACCCATGTTTCTGTGAATGTCGTCTGCTGTGATCAAGCCATGTCCGTCAAATAGAGAGAGGAGATCTGTGTAGTATTTAAACGTATGGAATATAAGCGTTGAGCAGAATTTACCATGATGTGATTGTTAAACACTATGAATCAATACATCTTGATTTGATCTCAGCTGAGTGCAGCACCCATTAGAGTCGCAGGTCTGTATTGCTGCGGTTTTGTGCTACGCTGTTGTTCATATGCCAACATTTCGTTATTTGAGGGCTGTTTTCAAACTCTGCGTTTCTAGGGGAGGGCACAGGCAACATTCCACCTAATTTAGAGCCTTTCATTTCCATCTCCTGAATGCGGGGCATCCGCACATGAACACGCAGGCCTGCCAGCCCTAGGTATCCTGAGGAGGGTTTAATCAGCACTTCAAAGGGGCACGTCGAAATTGGCTCCACAATGGCAAAGCTATCCAGCCCCAAATTCCCATTCACCTCAACGGCCGTGGGGTGAAGACACCGAAAGACAGAAAGGCCAGGGCATCTAGCTGAGGGAGGACTGAATGCCCATTTGGGTGGGGTGGCACAGGGGGCAGAGCAGCAGGGTGTCAGGGTGGTGGGTACATGCAGCCACCATTGGCACACTGGAGATAATTAGGTACGCTCTTTGGGGCAAGAACCCTTAGCAGCAGCCCCTGGTCGCTCCACTGCAGCACATGAGATGGTCGCATACTTTGGAGACACTCCCCTGCAAAGGTACAGTTCCACCATTCACACTATGAGATGGACTAGTAATCACACACTTTGGGGAGCTTCCCTGAAAGTGTTCCGTTCTACCAGTCACACTATAAGCTGGATTTATTATCACACACTTCGGAAAACCTCCCCTGCAAATGTACAGTTTTGGCTTTTTAAATATGAAATAAAAGCCAGATTAATGTTTCTCAGGATTACAGTAATGGTCATTGATAAAATAAAATGGAATCGTTTTGATGTCTTTTTGTCCCTGATGACAAATCCCAGAAACTTTTCTGCTGCTTTGCATCAGTACTTTTCATAGATTGATTGATTTACAAATGCTTGTGTCGTGTTGAGATAGGTGACCATGTGTCCAATAAATGTAATATCATACATGTGCTGGACATGCTTTCAACCCATAATGCACCTCAACTGCTCTTGCAACGTCCAGTCTCCTCCCTTTGGCTCGTCTTATGGGATGTGCTGGGTTTCTGCAGGTCGAGTTTGAGTGGCTGCGCCAGTACTGGTTCCAGGGCAGACGTTACTCCAGGTTCTGCAGCTGGTGGAACAAGCCCATGGAGGAGCTGGAGGAGTCCTGGAGAGAGATGGAGAGCATGGTGAGATACCCTCTGTCATAAATGGGAATACCAGCGTTCTTCTGGGGAATAAAATCTGACCACAAATTACTGGCTCCATGTTCTGAATTCTGAACAAAACCATATTACACGATTAATAGGAAATCTGTTATGCTACAAATGTTGATATTTTCACCAATGATCTGAGGAGTCTGCACCCTCAGGTATGAACTTCCAGCAGGACTGTGGTCTCCTTGGAAACAGGCGGCGGTTTATTATGTCATTATTGACAATAGCTGCAGCATGTAGTAAATAACAGTGAAGACAAGGGCAGATTGGTGGACTGCCGTGGGAATTCTGTTGAATGCTGGGCTTCCCGTGGTCTACAGCAGGTTTCTTCTTTCCACGATTGCATGGAGGTCTTTTTTTACTGTTTGTTTCTTGGTTCCTCACTGCTCTTTAAATTGACTACTCTGATGATGCTGTACTACATTGCGTAACAGGTCGGTATCTCCTTTGGTTTAAGAGGATTATGGTGAATGATTGTGAATTCTGCGTGTGTTTGTTTGTTACGAGCACACGTGTGAAAATGCACTGACCCTGTGATAAAAACATTTGTGCTACATTATCTGTTAAGTGTAACTATCCTCCGTTTGCGGTGGCATTGTGCTAAAGCAGCCTGTGCACGTGCCCTTTGTTTAACCAGGGTTTACCCACCTAACCGGCAACAGGCCTCTCTGTTTGGAACCACAGCTCTCTGTCATAGGAGTGAAGCTCAGCTCCTCTGAGGAAGGCAGTAGGGGGCACTCTTGCATTACCGTCCAGTGCATCCTCACAGCAGAGCCCCGTTGAGCAGTAATCACATATAACGTGCCGCTGAGAATCCAGTGAGCAGCCCCGCTTCCGCCGCGCTGGAGGTGACGGCACCAGCGCGCACGGCCCTCCGGGTCCATCAGCTCGCGCGCGGTGGGGGGGCTCTCCCGTAAATTCACTTAAAGCTTATACCTTTGTGTCCTGGAAACATCTTTCAAAGATGACTGAATTATTCAAAGTCTTATTTTCAGGGGATACAGGGGTGCTAGATGCTAAGAGCCTGTTTGTGGTGGTGGGTACAGACGTTGCGCTCCATGCGGGCATCCACCATGACCGCAGACGGTTGTTTCCATTTGAACTGGATCGGACCACCCAGCCAGGTCACTGTGGTCAATATTTTGGGTTATTCATATATCTATATGATTCCTTTTCCAAAAGATTATGATTGCTGTCTGCTTCTAATGAAATGTGGACTTTCCTTTATTTGTCTTCTTTGTGAACTCCAATGGCAATGAGGATTTTATTTATTTGAATAGAATTCCTGAAGACTATTCTGAATTATTTTGATTCATTATTATAACGATTATGTCATACCCCCTGAAACAGAGTGACACAAAGTGGTTCTGTGTACACCTCTCATTTTGCGGCTTATACTTCATTCACATTTAACATACACATTTTTGCCATTCGATGCCGGTTAATGTTTTAATTCTCCTTTTTTGTGATTTTGTGCCATGTATGCATTGCGAGCTTTGATATAGTTTTAAATAACTTTTTATCTAATGTTTTACTCTGAATTCTTTATCCACGTAATGATTTAATATTATAGTTATTATTGTGGTACTTTTTATATGTTGTTTGCCATAAACATGGCATATTGTTCCTATTGTCATATATAAATTATATAGTTATTTTTGAAATTTTTAAACATGCATATTTGAAGTAAAGCTTTTTTTTACGTGTTACAGAACAATTTTACACTGAATCAGAATGAAATATATTATTACAATAATATGAGTGATTTTTTTTTCCTAACCAGATCTGTAAAGTGTGTCTGATGCTGGGACCATTGTCCTTTAAATTCTAGTTAAGTATAAGCCTCTTGTATGAGATATATTTTAATGCTGTCGTTTATTGGTGCCATTTTCGGCCCTGGGGAGTACTTTCTGCCGCCCCTCTCTTGTGATGGAAATGCCGCACCTTTCATTTGAATGACATTCTGATAAAAAACATTCAGTTATTTCCCCCCCCCTCCCAGCCCGAACTATTACCTTCTGAATTGATGAGCTGCGAAATGGACACATAAAGTGAGGAGATAGTGAGTGAGAGGCAGAGGAAATAAAGGTTATTCAAATGTTTGTGTTTTCATCTAATGGACGTGAGGAAATTTGAGGCCTTATCGGCTGCCGCAACATCAAGATAAGAGCGGTGTGCATCTCGGGCCCTTACTTTCCATTTAAAAGGAGGCGACGAGCGCGCCATGCTTTCGGGGCGGAGGGGCGCCCCCAAAAAAGGGCCCCCGTCGGGGGGGGGGGGGGGGGGGGGGCGGGGGGGGGGGGGGAGTGGGGGGGCAGGGGGCTGCTCGCAGATGCTGCGGATAGAGCCTGCGTCTCCCCGGGTCTGCTATCACACAGACCCTACAAAACTGACATTTATTTAAAACGTCCGGCCATGAATAGTGCCAGCCACATCGACAGAGAGGAGAGGATGAGGGCGGGGGGAGCCCGTGCAGAGGACCCCCAGTGGGGGCCGGCGGGACTCCAGCATGTGCTTCCGTTTGTTTTTATGGCCATATCTCGCTTTTTCTTGGGACGTGAGCTCCTCCGGCCCTGATGAGATTCTAACAGGCGCCGCAGCCCCCCTCAGCCTCCCAGCCGTGCCCGCTCTGCCCAGACGCCGCTTTTCAGTAACCTGTCCCGGTCCCTCGCATCCTTTCGGCGTGAGCTCAAGACCAATGGAACACTGAGAGATCTCTATCGCCCCCTTCCCCATTTGACAGGGAAAGACGCCGCATAAAAGATGAACATCTCCCCAGCAGGATTAATATACATTCTTGGTAAATAGACCTCCCCTCCCCCCTGCCTGGCTATGCGTCGTCTCCTTGGTACCAATGGATCCAAATGGGTTCACGGCTCATTATTTACAGCGCTGTGTGTTATCGGCCTGTCATTCTTATCCAGCCCCCCATTTGGTCGCAACTGTAGCTGACTGGAACAAAATATGATTGAGAGGTTTCACCCAGAGGCCGGCTTATCTTCAGTATTAATGGGAGCCTTCTAGAACAATTTTGAAAGGCTCTCACATTGCGTGGAGCAGCTGCAGACTGACTGGAGAGATGGCCATCGATAACTGATTAGGTTATTGACTGAGGTGGGAGAGGGGGGGCTGATGGCATCTTGTGTGTGTGTGTGTGGGGGGGGGGGTCAATGTAAATGTTATTGCCATGCAAGCTTGTTTGATCGAAGCCCAAAAGGTTAAGCAAATCCAATCTGGTTTTGTATGGCAGAGTGCAGACACTAGCGGGACTTAGAAATCCCCAGGACAGGGAATGAATTATCATATTGGCAATGAAATACTCGACCTCCGACAGACAGTTTACTCTGTCTGTAATGTATTTAGACAGCAATTGGCCTTAATAACCTTTATTGACTTCAGTGGGCCAGAGCCAAGAATCTAATTATTAAAGTGTATCAGTTTCATTGCAGTTTCATATTGCTCTGTATATATATAATTATTTGAAGGTCACTTGGGACAATTTATCTCTATTTCTCTGTTTAATGTGTTTGTAAAACATTAATGTGAAGCGGTGCTCTGCATCTCATCACGGGTAGTTTTAGGGATTACATTTTTTTCCCCGGCTTTTTTGGCTCGTTAAGCAGAGACTCACTGTAGCACTTGGTGACACGTTCCGGGCTTTTCGGTCTCTCTCCTGCATACGGTCCGCTTGCACAAGTGTGAAGCGTGACGCTAGCAGAAGATCGCTCCTCTTAGTCTCCTCGCCGCTGTCCCTAATAGCGTTCTGTGCTCGGGGAGATCGAGGAGGTGAAGTGACTCTTTCTTTTTGTGACGCCGCTTCAGCTTGGAAACAGGATCCCATCTAGCTCCCCCGGTGGTCCAGTGTGATCCTGCAGCCAGATGCTTATTAGATGAGATGGATGCCATCCTCCTGTACATGAGATTACTCCGGGATTATTGCCGTCACTCATTTGGAGAGTAGCTCTACAGTGTAGGTGACTCTTCCCACATTAAAGAGCCTGTCCTGACTAGGAGAATGAACTGTAAGGAGGGGTTGGCGGGGGGGGGGGTGGGGTTACAGAATCTGCTGGCTAAGGTATCACCAATTCTCTTTGAAGTGCTTCTTCAACAGGATAAGCAGAATTTTAGGAAGCGGCTGATAGTGCTCTGGGTAAATACTTAAACCCCTTTAGAGAATTTCACGCGCAGATACCGCCCTTCTGGAAGAAAAAAAAAGACCACTTATGTTTCCCAAAGCCACTACAGCCCCAAGCTTTGTACCTTAAGACAGAGATATTGAATGGAATTCTACTGAGGATACATCCTGTGACAATATCTACGGGAGCATCAGTGCCATGCCGCGGTTCAGATCGCCCTCTTTTTGCTCACCCTTCCAGCATCGCAGTCCAAATCTCTGCTGATCCTGGGAGTGTCAGTACAGCTCTCAGTGCTATAGAGAGATTCTTGCACCCACAGACCTGCTGGGGAACGTGTCTCTATAAGAAACTGCTTCCACCAATTCAGTGCTCTCCATACTTCTCAGAATCGTGTAATTGAAATTACGTATGAGTTTACTGTACTATTACTAGTAATAATTTAATTGTACAATCTTTCTTACCATGTTCTATAAAGGCATAAGCTGCAATGTTTATAACAATGACAACAGCAGCAGTAATATTAATAATAGCATGGAAATAATTAATTATTCTGCTAAGAAAATATATAATCCACAGCCAATAGTATGGTTCATGCTTGTATGAGCTTGTAAGTGGTGAAATCGTTATGTGATGGGTACTATATATATATATATATATATATATATATATATATATATATATATGTTTAGCTGCAATAAAAGAAGAGGCTTGTACTTTGTGCCGACTATTCGTAATTGTTACAAAGCAAAGCATGCAAAGCACTCCATTCTCCCTGGGTTTAATTTCAAATACAGTATCTCAGAAATGCAAATGTAAGCTAACAGCACATTTTGTAAGAGTCATGTTTGTGCTGTGTGTAATTGTTAAACTATCGTACCCCTTTCTGGTCGTAGACGGTGGTGCCCCAATTTAATTGTTTGTCCGAGTGTGGTAGCATATGAAGCGCCGCGCTCTGATGCCAGCTGTCTCATTTACTTTGGAACAAACGAGCTTGGTACAGCGAATAATCTCTCATCTGCTTAGCGACTGTTTTATTCCTCGTATTTATTTATTTGCCCGAGTTTCCTCTTCCCTGCGATCAGCAAGATAAGTCTTCACAAGGGGAAGATAACATCCATTAAAGTGGCAAAAGGAATTACAAGCCAGGACAGATTAATCACCGCTCAGGCTAATCGCGTTGGACAGGGAGGGTGGCTTCGGTGCTGTGCCAGCCAGGGGTAAGCAGACTGCGAGGCGGTTGTTACTGACAACTCATTTCCTGTCCAGGAGCACCCCTTTTTACTTCTGACAGGGGTCATTATCGCACTCTTACGCACACCGTTACCTCCCCGCTTCGCTCCCGTGCTCCGTTGCTGGAGCCGCCTTCGTGTTTTTATGTGTCGGCACAAGCAGCCGACCATATAGCAGAGTCCACGGATAATCTATAATCACGTAACGACACGTCTTGATGGCAGGATTAAGGACCGTGTGGTGCATTTTCCCCAGATATGTGGGGGAAAGCTCCCCTAAAGCGAAGACGCGGTCGTCTTTTAATTTCCCTCGTAATTTTATCTGCTTTCCTCCCGTTCACCTTCTGGCTGACGTGCAGTTAGACAAAGTGTGGAACAATGGGGACGTGATTTGGATCGACTGGCTGGAAATGGTTTGATTAACCTAAGAAATGGAACGGAAGGATGATACGTTATCGAAAAAGATGGAGATCGTTTCGCGAGGGGTGGGTGTTTCATTTTGGGTGGGTGGTGCAGATTTCAAATGCTGTTGTTAATGGAGGTACGGGTGTGGCTATGAATTCTGCCCTTTAATTTAAACATAGTGGAAGCAAAAGGCCTCCCTGTTGGACAGCTGAGCTGTGAGGAGGCGGACCCTCTGTCACAGCCAATCACTTTCTTTCCTCTTCCCTACAAACAAGCTGACCTGATTTTATAATGAAGTAATATAATAAAATCATCTAAACATTTTAACAAATGTACTCTTCTTAAAATGGAAAGTCTTGGGAAGTACTCCACAAAGCAGGATTTCTTCATTACCCACATCTATCCATCCATTTTCTGTGATCGCTTGTCCTATATTCGAGGTCATAGGGGATCTGGAGCCTATCCCAGAGGCTACAGGTGCAAGGCAGGGAACAACCTGAGATGGGGTGTCATCCCACTGCAGCATTAGTCAGATAATACAGGCCAAATTGATCTGAAGTTTTCAGATTTGGCTTAAGTTATCTAGCTAACTGGGAAACCCTGCTCTGTGGATTACCCACTTTTGTGAATAACTTATCTTCACTCAGTTATTTTTTATATTTCACTCACAACTCACAAACTGCATTGCTTCTGCTGCTGGGGCTGGTCATATGCACCGTGGTTGAATGTGTTGCCATCCAGGTAGCACAGTAACAGGCCCAGTCAGCTGCAGAAGATACCATTACTGGCCTAGGTAGCTACGGCCATCTATATACGATAAGCAGCTACTGCATCCGCAATGATCAAACTGTAGCGTTGAGTATGAAAACCCACATAAACAGAAAAGTATGGATGCAGGGATTCAAAGTATTGATGCAAAGTGATGAAAAATAACATTGCGATTCAGTGATTAAGTGTAGCATTAGCGTAGCTCTAATTTTAATGAATGAACTGCCGAGCCGTGGCTCCGTGCGTCTGCCTGCTGCTAGTGCAATAGCACACCTGCGCAGAGCTTAGCGAGCCAAGATAAGGAGATCAGGGGATGGAGTGAGCCTCTAATCCCGATTCATAAAGCGTCAGAATGACGGCTTTCCGAGCCTAAAGTCACTCTATCACCATTATACAGCAGAGCCCAGATAAACTTGTATTGCGTAGACCCTGTACTTTGTTCGCCCATCTGTACATGTTTAAATTTGCTAAAATAATCCGAACGGAATGGGAGCTGCCCTGTCTCCCCCGCCCCGCATGAAACCGGACGGCTTTGCGGCCGTTTCTGTGACAGCTTCCCCACCTGCTGCTTCAAACCGGCCGCTTTAATGGGCTAATATGCTGCCGCCTCCACGCAGTTTCATCCTGTTGACGCCGGGCGGATTAATTGGGGGGGGGTATGCTGGTTTCCCTCCTGCGCCCCCCCCCCCCCCCCCTTCCTCCCATCAACCTGTAATGACTGTCCGCTATCACCTAAAAGGCAGGGTCTGTACTCTACCAGGCTCAGTCCCTCCGGGGCTCTCACCTCCTGCACCTTACGCACGCAGGCTAGAGGTCTGTATATTCTCAGTTGGACCACTGAGGGCGAAGGGTTGTTTGTGTTCTTACAGCACGCTTTACCTTTATTTGTTTCTCTCTGTATCAGAGAATTTGTAATTGCTACCCACTGTAATCAAAAGAAATGTTTATAAAGAAAAGGTATTCTGGTGACTGGCATTATTGACACCCTTAACGGTTTTGTTTTATTTTGAACAAGCTGAGCCATGAATTTTTAAACTGCATTCTACTTATGCAGGAGCAATTAAAGCAGTAGATGGTCTTTAGACAAGCCCTCAGAGGCTTGGGAGGACATCTGGTGATCTCGTTCAGCCCGGGGTTTGTGTGCCGCTATTAACGGGACGTACATCCACCGGCCATTGTGCAACATGTCAGCGCAGAGGTTGTATTAGTGTCAAGTCTTTGCAGGGTTGTTTCATTGTGACCCCAACAGATTTTTCTTTTTTTTTCCACCAATCGAACAACAACAAAGGCGTCTCATTCTGCCACGGTTCATCTGAAGCAAGCATATGTTCAGCAAGGCGGGCAACAGTTGGCTGCAGGATGGACTATAGGCTTGGGAACAAAAGCCTATGCTTTCACTGGCATGGAGGACATTTTCAGGCCTGATCACTTGTTGGAATGGGTTTTGTCCGCCATCCTTTTTTGCGAGTGTCATTCTTTAGCCCATTCTCTCCTTTCAAGGCGTGTTTTCTAATGTTTTACACTTCATATACTCTGGCCTGTATGGCCTGGCTCAGTTCAGGGCTGACATAATTGATGACAGTCTGAATATGTTCTTAGTCCTCTCGTGGGGGAAATCTGGTCGAGATGGTAGCTTCTCAATCACCCGGAGATCACAAGTACCACGCTCATAACATCCCCATCTACACGACCCAGAGAGGAGCTGAAACTCAGCTACCGCCCCCAACCCCCGCCATTTGTTATAGTGCTTGAATGGCTTTAGTGATGTCAACAGCTGATGGGGTGGAAAGGGGAGAAGGCGAGCCCCTCCCATCGGGCTGCCGGTTAAGGCCTGCTACCCTTTCACCTTCTTTGGGATCTTGGCGTCCAGTTTCTAGTCATAATCCTCCAGCTCATTATGACTTTTACCATTTTCATATTTCATGGGATAAGTGTTTCCACAGACTAATCGCTTCATTCTTCTTTTAAAACCTTTTGGTTGCTATGAATTGAATCAGAACATACTGAGCCACCCCAATAAAGTATTGATAGTTCATAGCAGGCCTATACACCCCCCCCAAAACGAAAGTGGTCAGACTGAATTGCAATCTTTCCGTGTGCCCTGCTGTTTGTATCCATTGAAGTCAGGTTGTAGGCCACACACACACACACCACACACACACACAGACACACATGTGCATCACCTGGTACATAAACTAAGCTGAAAATATATCGTGTGAGTTGAGTTGTAGTAAGAAAGTTTAACATGAAAGAAGATAAATTGCAGTATTATGATTTTACTAGCTGGTCCATTACATTTTTCCTACAATGGACAGGCTTTTGGATAAATTGATAAAATAAATTGTTCTGTTTGATTTTGAGTTTGCCAATTAGAAATGGAAGTACTGATAAGAAGTGATTATGATGAAGTACTTGGTTAAGGTACACCTCAGAAAAATGCCGATGTTTGCAGACATGTCCGTTCATTATGAGCTGAAATAATTACCAGAGGACATAGCTTTATTAACTAGCAAAGTGCCGTATTAATACTTACTGTTATGCTTTTGGTATTGCCATCTGTCCATTTCTGCCACACGATGCACATATATCCTGTATATTTTTAGATATTCAAATAATGAGAAAATGTCCCCTTCCGGAGGGACAGACAAACTGAAGGCCCAACACTTATTTTTTCAATAGGAACTATTCTGGACAACAGAAGCTGTGCTTTTAGAATCTTCTATGAAAATGAAAGCCTTGGTTCTAGCTATGAAAGGTTCTTCCCTGCGAGTTCTGAGTGTCTGACTGGGATGATTATGTCTTAGTTATGGTTCCCAGACATAGGTAGAAATCATCAAACTAAGCCTAAAGTTTAAGATGAGAAAGTGTGTAGTTCTAAAGCTTTTCATATTGTGTCTATTTTGTTTTCATTTTTATAATATAAAAATGGCTTGCAAAGAAAATAGCTTTTCTGTATCTTAAATTTTAAAATGTTTAATGTTAAATGTAAGCTTATGAAACGCCTTCAGGCAAACTCGTCAAATGGGGCGAGAACGGTCTCTGCAATGTTATTAAAACGCTAGATGGGTCCTGGTTTCATGAGTAGCCCTAACATCTCTTGTAATAAAGGTGTCCGTTGGTGGCTTGCTCACTTGTGCAGTGAACCAGTGAGGTGAGATGCACCATTTCTCTATGCCGTAGTTTGATTTAGCCTGATTGCTGCTCTCTTGCAGGCAATTTAAGGGAGGGAAATTGGAATATATATGAAATGCAGTCATAATTCAATATATGTAAGGGTGGAATTAACATGAAGTTAAACCAGGTAAATATCAGCCGTAGTTTTGCTGAAACATACTTCGGTGTGTTCAGGCCTTGCTTATTTACAACACATGTCTATATTTTTTTTTTAGTTTCAAAGTTAAAATTTATGAATAATGTTTCTATAAAGATTCTCATGGACTAATAAGCTACAGTGTGTTTGATTAATTATTGAAACCCTTGTGATTGATTTGATTTTTATGGATTTTCACTGTTGGGGCACAAAAGACTTCCGCAATATGAATATGGATTATTTACCTCGAGGGCCTGTCGTGCAGATGTGCACATAAAAACACCATTTTCAGGTGAAATATGTAAGCGGCATTTGCCATCCTACTTGGGTAAAAAAACTAAACAACACTTTATCTCATTTGGGGTAGATGTCCCCCCCCTCCTTCCTCGTTTAAAGAAGCGTGAAGGATCCTGGAAAAGCACATTTAGCAAAGTTTGGACGTAGGAAATGTGTGAGCAGGAGGAGACTGAATCGCCTCAGGCAACTCCAGAGCCTGGAATGAGGAGCTAAATTGTTTGAACTGGATGGGTCTTTCAACACTAGTATCTGGGATTCTTCTATCACGCCAGGCTGTGTTTGTGTTTGGCACATCCCAGTCCCCTTTATAAGAGAAACTATCGGTGCATTTCCCAGTATAAATATACATGGGCACTGCTTAAAGAGCCCTGTTTCATACCTGCCCTCGCTCTCACCCTCTGCAACATTGAGGTCATGGCGACGCCTCTTGTTGCTTTCAGGAAACTGTCGATAGCGACTGTCGTCTGTCCATAAACACAGCGTCCCTGTGAGGGCCGGTGATAACAGAGGGTCAAGATAAGGCAGCGGGACTCCAGTCAGGGCTGGTCACGCCAGGCCGGTATGGCGCCCAATTGCCTTAGCTCACTAAGCCTGAAAAAGGTTTCAGGAGCACCAGCGGGCTTCATGAAATTGACTCATTCAGCACCCAGGCTGAAACACAGCACAACAAACAGTAGGAGCCAGTCATCAAGAGACGCACACACACAAGGTCTCTTGAGGCCACCTGAACCATGTTTGCTAAGTCTTACAAGTAAGATGAGTGGAGTTGAAGAGGTTATTGGGGCAAGCTTTCTGACTTTGGACATTTCAGGCTCTCTACGTGTCATGTACTCCCTGTTAAACCTTTGACCTGAACCCCAATCCCCTATATTTTAGATATGACAGCAGTTAAAGGACTATCTTGGCTTTCAGTTACTTCTGATTCCATCTCTAAGTCATTCAATTAGAGGGGAAATTGAATGTGCCTTTTGCAGAACTCTGCAGAAAGATGCTTGACTGTAGACTGCAGCCAGTAATGCAGAGCAGGATTTGGCTGCTCATACCGGTTCACGGAAGAACTGTTAGTTCTGGTTCCACCTGCAGGAGAACTCCATGAACACAATGGAATATAAAGGTATTAAAGCCCATGTGCCCAGCCCAGAAAAAGTCTCCTTGATTGGCTGGTCAGGAAGATCGCTGCAATAACTAGTAACAATACTGAACAACCTCAAACCAGCAGACTCCAGAGACTCTGGGCATGTTTCAGCTGTTAAATAGACAATATGCATCTTTTTCTGCAAGAAATACCAAGCAGAGACTGAATCTGAAAAAAATCAGGCCCCCTCAAGGACAGGCTTGGCGGTCACTGTCAAACATTAAATGTGGGGACAGGGGTGTCCTTCCTCAGACTGCGTCAATAAAACAAATAAATCTCTCCATCAGTGTCAGATCCCGAGGGAGTAGCTGTCCATCTAGAGCAGAGACAATGTCCCACCATTCAGCACCTGCTTGCTTTAAACAGAAACAGACACAGCGACACCAAAAACTGACAGATGCTGCAGGAATGTGGGTGGTGTGTGTTTAGGCCTCAGTGCCTGTAATCGGAAGGTCTCTGGTTTGAATCTCATCCTTGGCAGAATCGTCACATCTCCTATGGGCCCTTGAGGAATGTCCTTAACCCCAAGTGCTCCGGATAAAAGGACTGACTCTGCACTCGGACCCCAAGCTCCACTCCCAGCCCTGTGTGTCTGTCCGTCTGAAAGGAGAGTTGGCATACGTGAAAAGAAGCATTCTAATGTACCTCTACTTACGCAAATGACAAATGAAGCATTGTTTCATTTCAGCGATATATGTTAAGACCTTCATGAATGTTACGGAAGAATGTTTTTATCAGTCCCTTTTTCATTTTTCAGTTGTGTGTTTTGGTTGTAGAAACCTGTGCACTCAAATTCTAATTCTCTTGTCAGCACTTTTGTCAGATCTTTAAAGCTCACTCAAGCTTGCGTTGAATCGAACTATTACTAAGTCAATAAACATCCCTCAGTATGGTTATGCTGTTATTAGCAGTGTTGCCGTTCTCCTGAAAAACCGCAGTACGATGCAGGTCACCGCATCCAGGCCGCATCCTTTCTCCCTATCAGAGGCTTCTCATCAAGCCCTCTGACAGTCTGTCTCGTCTCAGCGTGCTGGAGACTCACTAAGAGTAATTATGATTGAGCGCCACTTTATGTGCCTTCGGGAAGCAGAGCGTCAGACGTGTTCTTACAAGAACATGAAAGGCAGCTGTGTTGTCTGGGAACCTGCGGAGTACAATAAAGGGAATGAGAATGATTCACTGCTGCATCACCCATCAGGTATTGAATGTCAAGGAACAGGTCCATCACAGTGCCCCCGATGGGCAGTTTGGAGTGACAGCCTATTTAATGACAAAGGAAGATGAACCTTTTCATCCGCTTTGAGTAGAAATGGTTTGGTTATGACATTCTCACTAAATACCCCTTACATTTTTATGTAAACAAAGTATAGAGTTGTGGCTCGGTTAAACTTTAGGTTAGTATTCCTTCCATGGCACTTTTTATACTCCAGTCCTCGAAAGAAACATCAAACATTTAAGCTTTTAAAATCAATTTGTATACAGTCGCAGCTGTTGCCAAGCGGGGACACCTTGCCAAGCTGCACTCAGTCAGATCAGGCCTAAGACAAACCCACATGATGTGTGACGATTCCGATTCCCTTACAGACACAGCTGACGCTGGCCGTAGCGGAGGACGACAGCTGTGAGGAGCAGAGGAGGAAGGAGGTAGCCGAGGCCCTGCTGCCAGCTCTCACGGAGCGCCAGCAGCACAGACTCACCTGGAAGGAGCGGTAAGCAGCAAAGGATTCTGGGATTTCTCAGTAGTTATGGAAGGAGCAGAGTATGAATGCATGCATCATTAGAAAGTGATGTTTACGTTTTTGTAGGTGAACGGTACACACCGTGCTTGCCGTTGGTAGCTTTATCGCGATCAGTATGCCAGTCTTAGGAAATTGGTGCCGATCACTATGGAAAATTGACCCCATATGGTTCTTGGTCATTTCCTTCCTGATGGATAACGCCCGGACAGAGCATCCATTGGCTCGGATAAATTGCCCTCCGTGAAGTTTGGATATTTTAGCGCCATCAGCTCCTCCCTGCCTCCTTTCCTGCTGCCGTGGCTCCTCGACACACACTCTGTTTCCAAATGTTTCTCTGGAGTAATTAGAGAGACTCTAACCTTCAATGAGACCCTCTTATGAATGGGTTTGACCTTTGTGCTCTGTGGACAGCTTAATCGAGCTTCGGAGCCAGTTGTTAAGTGCGCCGCGTCTCGCTGAGGCTAAAATCCAGGCGTATGTGACAGACATGACCCAGACCCTGCAGAGGGTCTAAACCTCTGAGGGAGGTGGGGGGTGGTATAGAGATGCTGGATTCTGAGGAACCTCGCCCCCACCCATCCACTCTCCGCTTGATGTTTCACAGAGATCCATCAAACGCATTTAGGCGTTTCTTGTAAACAGACCATCGTCATAAGGCAGGGGCAGGGACTTGGGGGCGACAGGTGCTGAAAGCTGCAGACCATCCCAGCCCAAGCAGAAAAGAGCTCCGTCACGGAAAGGAGCCTTCACAGGACAGGGAGAAATTAGTTGTCGTCAAGCACCATTATCGTCGTCAGCAGAAGAATGATGATTAGACTGCAAGAGGGTGAAGCACAGACATGTAGATAATGTGTATGAACTCCGATTGCTCTTTAAGATGATCCGGCCGTTAATGCGTGCGTCTGTTTATGAGTTGCCCGTTCAGTGCATGTTAACAGAAAATACGTAACACAAAGACTGAGTGGAACCACATGGAGTTGAGTCATGTTACGAGACCGTCAAGATTCCGGAACGCTAAAGTGTTTAGAACATAACCATATTTATCAAATATACAAGGTCACAATGAGCCATTTGACTTAAATAAGGCATTATTTATTGGACCATCCGTTCTTGAACTGAAATGACAGAAAACATTTTGGATGTCTTTGCTTTAAGCTTATGAAAGCTGATGGTTTGATTTTTGTTTATTGTATCACATCATGCATTCTCACCTTGGATTCTGCGAGTCTGTATTTTGTATATAAGCCTCCCCTGCTTCTTGCATGTCTACTCTCTTAAGAGTCAAAACCAGTAGGCTGAGGAGCGCAGACAGGCTGATGCTGCACCCTCCCTGTGACCCCCTCCCCCCCAGCCCTGTGCCCCCTACGTCCCACCCTCACTCACTCTTGCTCATTCATTATGGTTCTCGCACTTCTTTTCTAATTGCGTGTTTACCTTGCACTCAACCCAGCCCCGATCTGCGATTTACAGGCTCCCTAACCGCTGTTCCCCGTAGATAAATCTCAGCCACTCCTGCCTCCTCGCAGGATAATTTGCATCCCTGTCTGAGTGATTTAACATTCTGTGACACGTTGGTGCAGTAGGTAGCAATATTTAAAGGGACGGTCACCTTTTCTTTCATTGAGCCACCCGCCCACCCCTCTATCTCCTCTAGAACTTCTAGCACGCTGGGTGTCTTTCGGGCTGAAATTATTTTAAATATGCCATATTTAGGTATTTGTAGCTCTTTTGGATTTAAACTCGGAGAAGAGATTGTCCCGGACAAAGTGTATCTCTGTTAAAAGTTTATCTTCATTTAGAGTGGCCCAATCCACTGTAAAGCCGGGCTTTCCGATCGCAGCGCTAGGAGACTTCAAATCTCGCCTCTACATGGCCCTGCTATGCTGTAGAGAGAGCAAAGGTCAAGCATTGACCAATGAGATGCCTGCATTAACACGACCAGTGCACAAGAACTAAGGGACACAGCTGTGGGTGTTGTACTGAGCGTGCAAACTGCTGTAGGGTCATTATATGGTAATGAAAATGAACACCAAACTACACAGAGTTTTATGGCTGGGCATGGCTATGGAGGGGAGGCACAGGAAGGTGCAGTCTGCTGGGTTTGACAAATGGACTGTGGAGGTGCCCATCTGGCCCTGTCCTTTATACATTTCTGTCATTCATCCCGTCTCTTCCATTGTTGATCGCTCTTGTTCTTGTGGTAGCAAGCAGGGATATGTAATTGAAAGAGGAAATGGCCTCCTCACCTATGTCTGTGGTACCATTCTGAGTATCTATTTTAAGATCTCACTTACCAGAAAAAAATCTCATCCATCCAGCCATCCATCTATCTATCTATCTATCTATCTATCTATCTATCTATCTATCTATCTATCTATCTATCTATCTATCTATC
>JAODKE010000020.1:1245986-1266835 GCA_026779605.1 Mormyrus hasselquistii
AGGGCCCTCGTGCCTTCAGCCGGGGGGTGTTTTCTTGCGCCCAACAGGGGCCCCCCCCCCCCCCCCTCGATAAAATGAGTTCTCATGCGCCGTACATCACACACATCATGCACATGCAGTTTTGTGTTTCTGAACCTTGAGGTTCGGGGCACCATTGGCTCTGTCTTACCTTTTGCCGTTTCCTGCATCAACAATATAATGTGATTGTTGGCACACGGCTGTCTTTAGTGCACAGGTCCTCTCCGTCCTCAGTAGAATGGAAACAGGACACTCTTTCCAGCAGCTGAATTTGTATCTGGGACTGGATGGTATCATGGTAATACGGTATATTGAGGTATTTTGGGTATATAGTCAGTCCCCTAGCTAAGACCTTTCGACAACCATAAAGCCTTTTGCATTAAAAATTTGAGTGTTTCATAATACCAAACTCACGTACTACTTTGTGACTCTCGTGAAAACATGAAAAGGATCGAGCGGTTTCTTGGCATAATGTACAGTACAGTACCGTGTGTAGTTTTATTATTACTATACTGTATTAGCCATATTTCTGTTATTACATCCTGTGCTGATATTGTTCTGACTTACCTAGAAATTCGACTAAAAGACCAGCTTAGGGAACAGATCTGGATCGTAACCTGGGGATTGTCTGTAGCACAGTATAACAGTTATTGTGAAGGAACCTCGGCTAATTCAAAGAGTTGCTTTTGAAAATACTGTATACTATGGTATAATCTCTGGATGGTCTGACATATGAACAGTTAGATATCTCCCCAGCCTGTTTGTAACCCTTCCTAACTGTAAGCCACAATTCTTATTTTATTTTCTTTTCCACTGTTTATTATGGTCATGATGGTTATGTAAGTTATTTTGGGACGTATCCTTAAGAGGCCCCTGAGAATGTAGATGAGCGTTCCCTGAAATGCGCGTGGCTTCTTCCGACGTGCCTCATAAGTGGTTTTGCTGTATATTGACTTGGGCGGATTTGGCCGTGGAGCGGCGAAACCCTCTGAGAGCATTATGGGAACTTAACCCCTTCTCTCATGCAGAAAAGCTGCCAGAGCGCCGGCTTGAATGAGAGCGCGGGATTTGGGCACGCCGGGGACACCGGCGCATTTGTCGCCGCGGATGCCTTCCCGCTTGTGCACGCCGGCTTCACTCCCCTATCTCCATCTGTCTCCAGTTCCTTCTGTGCCCATGCGGGGGACTTTTCCGGTGCGGCTCCCCGTAAATGTGTCTGCCCTCCAGCTCCTGGAAGCCCCATGTGTGTTTCATGGCACCGGGATGGCCACGTTGGCCCTCACCTTTTCACAGGCTGTTGTATTTTGCTTTGATCTCTCTATTCACTGGCCCATTTTCAGGCAAATCTGCGCTTTATTGATACAGCGACAGCTCCGGAGTACTGAGCTAATCCTGGCTAAGGAGTACATATAATCCGAAACTATCTGCACTCTGATCCCTGATTAAGTGGAACAGAGTTGGTCAACAGGCCACATTGTGTTAGCCGAAGTATTTTATTTATGTTGGTCCTTTGCTAATCCACCTGTGCCGACACTTTATTACAAATCGGTTACAGGCAAATCATGGTAACATGCCGTACACCAAAGGATACGATTACGTGTGTCTTTCATGTGGAATGCAAGCAGCTATATTTAAGTGTCATAACCATTAAAAATATGGACGACTGTGTTTTAAATGTGGCTATTTCAGGACTGTTTCCTGAAACATAGCAGCCAGGGGAAACCACTAGTTCGCAGCGACCGAAAATCCGCAGCACGGCAGATGAGTTAATTCAAGGTGTGCAAGGCATCCCGCGACAACAGCGTCTAAATCGACTTAAGTGCGCACCATGACGCCGTACCCAGAAGGGGGTGAGTGAAAGTTACACAAGTGGATTGTATTTCATCATAGTGGCACCTGGGGTGATTGATTGTGTAGCTGAGGCTGCGGAGGGACCCGACAGCACTTAAGAACATGTTTTTTTCTATGGCTTCTTCTCCATAGCGAACTGGTACAAACATCTTTAACATTTTTCTTGCCTGGGATTAGGCCCGAGGCTGTGGCCAAACACTTCTGATATAGGAAAATCGCGCTGCTTTTGAAGTTGAATGTTTTCGATAACTACTTGGTATTCTTCCTGAAGGGTAACCTGTGGGCTTGGCTTTCTCCTCCACGCTCCCTTTGATTCAGCGCCAGAGCAGATAGCTCTCGCCGCTCGGCCGCTGCTTTGCAGTTATCGGCACTCTCACAGCTATAAAATGGGCTGCCGAAATCTCGACGAGGAAGCCCGTCCGTTGTTTTTGCGATGCCTTTTGATTGGTGCCCCTGGTCCTCCTCCGCATTCCACTGTCGGGTTGTCCTGACCTTTGCTGCGTTATTGTTTACATATTACTTAGCGCAGAGGCCACAGATCATAGTCTTTTTCTGGCAGCCGGGATCAGGCAGCAAAACTTTCTAATTATGGAGACTGAGGAGTAGCACAGTTGCCAGGGTAATTAGGCTGTCTGTGGGCTGCCAGCGGGTAAGGAAGAGCCCCCCAGGCCCTGGGCTGAGCCCCGAGGCCGCTGGGGGGAGCCAGGAGCCTATCCCACAAAGGCCCTATTATCCACCCCCGTACTGCCCCCGGCCCAAAACAAAGGACAGGCGTTGTCCTTCTTCAAAGAGCCAGAGAAGATGGTTCAATATTTAATTCTGTCTCTCAAAGTTTATCTCGTAAAACAAAATGCCACCAAGTTTTCCTCAACTTCACAGTAGCAAGAACATGTTAGTTGCTGTTTCTTTGCTTCTTTTATCGTCAGATAGTGGAAAGAGGAATTAGAGGAAAATCAGCTGTTTTCTGATACTGATCAGTACAGCGCCTTTTGGGTGAGAACACTGTCGGCACTGGAGAGGCTGTCAATGCCGCACTTGTTTCAGTTTATTAATTATCTTGAAACCTGCACGCTTGGTCACTCTCCCTACTTTGTCAGGATTATCATGCGTTCCAGTATTATAACAATGCGAAATTAGTTTTAATTTATAATTATATATAGTGTATAAATATGTATACACACACGTGTATCTCATTGGTAGTTAAACGCTAACTGCATTTGTCAAAGATTATATGCAGAGTGCTGTTCTCTAGGTCAGGTAAGTTTTATTTTTGTTGATCTGTCCATCTTCCAACCATTTAGCCTAAGCAGGGTTGCGGGGGGCCTAGAGTCTGTCCTACGCAACACTGTGCATCAGGCTTAGGCAGGATGGCAGCCCTGGACAGGATGGCAGCTCTTCTCGGTTTATTTTAGGTTTCAGTTATGTGCCTTACAGGAATGTGTATTATGAGTGGTGCTTCTGCAGTTCAGCCAAGAAAACAATTTTATATTAAATATATGCTGATTTTAAAACATTTTGTGACGTGTCTGATGGGTAGCTGTCAGATAAAACAGTGTATGTGCCTTTGCTTCCTAACTGCATGTTGACATCAGTACAGATTAATAAAGGAGAAAGAATCTGGATGGAGAATTTTAATGCAAAGTGGGTAGGTGTTGTGCCTGGTCAGCACTCCCGGCCTTTCCGTTATCTCAGACTCAATAATACACGATGAGCTGGGCTCCAGAACCTTCGCCACCGTCGGCTTGTACTTGGGTGAGAGCTCAGAAAGTGTCTGTTACCTCAGCGGGGGAATATTTGCAGAATTTTCCTGACGCGTCCAAAGAACCCAGCTGGAAGCCAGACGGCAGAGGGACCTCAATCGCTCCTGTATTCAGAAAACGAGAAGCATTTGTGCTGTAAAGTACACAGCTTCTGATCCTGCCTTACAAAATATGACAAGGTAAAGCAGGGCCACAGTTTAAGGCATAAGTTTCTGGGCTGAATCGCTAGGTAGCGAACGGTGATGGGAAAAAAGGTGAATAGTGATGGACTAATAACAATCTCATCTTTGGCCAAGTAAAAAAAATCAAATGTTATTATTCTGAAGTCAAATCATTAGCAGAAAAAAATAAGCTGAAACCCACAGAAGAATTTTTTTTTTTGGACAATTTTTTGTTCATCCCTGATTTTAAATCGTTTCAAAATATACAGCTTTTCGTTATGATTTTGTTTAATGTAGTGGGGTGAAAGAAATGAAAAAAGTTGATCTTCGAGTCTGTCTAATTATAAAAGTGATGAACCATTGAAGAGTCTAGACATAATTAGGTTGGTACGCCCTTCAACTCGGGGCATGAGGCCACGGTACAGAGCACAACCGAAAAAGACACCATAATGAGACGGTCGTCGCTGCCGGATCTCACCCGCAGACGGCAAGCTTCAGCTCATAAGCGATGAGTCGCCGGATTGCGAGCGAGGCAGAATGTGGTCGCCGTGCCGAATTTAAACCGCAAAGACACTTTAATGTTTTAAGATCGCTTAAAAAAAAAAAACAAACAAAAACAATGGAACAAAGAGCCGAAATGAATGAGTGTCTTTGTTTTGCGTCTGTTTGGTGGGATGCGGGCTCGGGAGGATAAGCGTGTGTCATGGTGTTTCACCATCTTTAATATGAGAGTCATATCCCATTTTAGCATGTTTGCAAAGGGTTGCCCCGAGCAACCCTGGATTCTCCGTTAGAAAGTGCTCTTTATATCCCTAAATGGGTATTTAATTGCTTTGAATTTGGATTAAAAAAACTACCTTGAAGCCACATTCAGGAGGCATCTCTTTCAACTGTGTGCAGCATATTTGCTGGATTTGCAATAGTGTTCAGTAATATTTAATATGCAGCATAGCCCTGGACAGTTTATACATGTGTATGGTCAATGAATTTTTTTTTTATTATGCCAGAATTCATGTGGCCTTTATAAGATAAGTAGCAGTTCTTTAATAGGCCTATATTAAATATGAAACCTTTGGCATAGAATCCTAATTTTATGCTTCTTTTGGAATGTAAAAAATATATATGATCGATTGTTGAGCTGCCATGAGGAGAACCAACCAAGAGGTTAAAGTGCCTGTTATCAGCTTTTCAGCATCTCAATGTTCAGTGGTGACGTCTCGCCGCAGTAGCCTGGCTGTAGGTTCGACTGGCCTCAGGCCTGCCTGCGGAGCTTCCACCTCCTCTTCCTGTGTGCACATGCTTTCCGCCTGCATGCCTTGCTGTCTCCCACTCTGTCTAAACACATGGTTCCACTGAGTTTGTTACATTGAGTCACACCCACTATGTATATCTGTCTGTGTGTGTGGAGTTTGGCTGGCACGGCGGTACGGTGGTTAGCACTGTCACCTTATCTCCCTGGAACCAGGGTTCGAATCTCCAGGTGTGTGGAGTTTGCTTGTTCTCCTGCAGGTTCCCTGGTTTCCCCTCACAGTCCAGAAACATGCTATGGTGAGGTGGAGTTGACAAATTCCCTGTAGGTGTGTATGGTATGTGTGTGAGTGTCCTGTGACGGGTTGGCACCCCATCCTGGGTTATTCCCTGCCTTGCGCCTGTAGCTTTTGGGATCGACTCCAGACTTCTGCGACCCTGCATAGGACTAGCAGGTATAGAAAATGGATGGATGGACTAGTATACCAAGCGATGTCACTTTAGGCTTCCCAGGTTACTGTAACCCAAAACAAGCAAGCAGATCTTGAAAATGATTACGTGAATGAGCTATTATGTGGAAAAAAGTTTATATGGATAACAATAAATGTACCTGCTTTATGACTAAAGCTAATAAAATGGAAAAAAACAAGCCGGTTTCTTAATACATAAAAGACTAGTTTTGGGTCAGAGTCAGGCATCTTTATATTGTAAGTACAGATATTTGTTTGCAAAGGTAAGTATATAAAGTCGGTTAAGGCCGTCTCTTCTCTTTTCTTTTTGCCGAGCAGGGAAACGACGTACCTCGCTTTCCTCCTCGGTGAGGGTTCAGATTCCCGCGGTCTCAGAAAGCCCTGGGGACATGAAGATAAAGAGGGGAGGAGAGCGGCTTAGCGGAATGCAACAATGCCAGAGTGATGGTGTTAGTGTAGCAGGTTATAGCCTTGGTGGACAGCTAGAGCGGCAGCAGCGAGAGGTGAGGGGGATGGGCAGGCAGCAGAGCGAGAGAAGGTGTTCGCCGCTTTAATGGACGTGTCAGCCCAAACTTACCCGTCGGCCCCATAACCTTAGATACTTAGAGTCGTCTCATATTCCTTAGATATTTAAGTGTGTCTAAATTTATAACCTTATAGGTTAATAGCCTCACCTAGACATCTGTGTGTGACTGAACTATTATTTTAATAGTCGGTAGGTGCTTAGAGATCCTCAATTACCTTTCATGCACTGCGGTGTCACTGGAATTATCCAATATATATTTATAACAGTGATAAATGTTTTATTTCCTATTTTAAAGTGTCTGTGTTTGGTTTAGAGGCTATGAAGATGTCTTTTGGGATGCTTTGTAAGGAAGGAGCATCTTCAGTAAACCTGAGCCACGGAGGACATGACTTATGATAGACTAAGTGAACAATAAGGGCCTTGACTGGCTTAATGGAAGAGATGGTCATCTGTATTCTGAGGCTTTCTCACTCTGCTGACCTGTGCAGCATGTACAGCACAGTTCGCAGCACTTTACTCTCCAAGTTCTCTCCAAGTGCTTTAATGCAGAGTGCTGGATGTTTGGTAAGTAAATTAGCAAAAAATCGTTAATCGTGTGAATCCTTCATAGACACTGTATTGATGTAGACTAAGGCTTTAAAAAAAGGGATTTTTTTGGATCTAGGAGCAGGATTGTTGTATAATCCAACTCTTCTACTGTAACATCCCTGTTCATACTTATTTACATGAAAGTTAAGGCTTAGATATAGGAGTGACAAAGAAGCTGCCAGTCGTTTTCCTAGGTTCTTTTTCACTCTTCCCCTCGTTGTTGAGTCTTTAATGTCATTGTATCCCTGCCCACTCCTGCAGTTCCTACGAACAACACGGCAAGTTGTCAGCCTCCTGGCGCTCTTAAAACTGGCCTTACTGGTTTGCTGCAGTCATGTTTCCCTGGGCCTGAGCAAAGGCTCTGCTGCCTCCGTGTCTCTTTCGCTCCGTCAGGGTGACACCGATTTTCCCCTCATGCCTCCCCCATGGCCGCTTAATGTGCGACGTCCCAGTCAGTCTTGCCGCAGGAAGGGACACGGGATACGCCGAGCAGCCGGGCAGCCTTTTCCGGAAGGAGCCAGAATCCATGCTGGATGGGATGAGAGTTTTATAAAACGCCGCCCGCGTCTCACAGAGGTCCTGGTAGACCTTTCATCTTCCCAAACGCTAAACTGATCTTCAGACAAGTTCTTCAGTGGATCCTTATTTGTTTTCAGGGACTTCTATGCATTTCTGCATATTTCTGTGGTCTTTAACATTAAAAGGAGCCCCCTGCCTTTTTGGCAGTGAGTGAGTTCCCTTTCTCTCCCTGTATGTTTATTAAATACAGTGAAATCAGTTTGCCATGCTCAGCGCAGGGCCAGCGTGAGTCTCAGAAAAAGCCTTCCTCCCCCATGTTTGCCGCCTGTGGTGTTTTCGAGCCGCGTGAGTTATCCGTGCATCGCAAGCTATTACTTGATCTGCCCTCAAAGCTGTCAGCAGACGTTGCCAGGGATGCGCGCCACACTCGGTCTGACTTCATTGCCAGCTCCGTTCCCCAGCCCGGCTCCCGCTCCCCCGACGCAGCATCGAGCCGATTTGCGAGCCTGCATACGTGCAGTATAAAGCCACCTGTGCGGCACTGCGGGCCGAGCTCCAAGTGGAAGAGTCGCAATGAGGACGGTAGGTGTGACGATGGAGGGTGGCAGCATGGGACCTGCGGCGAGACAATCGTTAGAACGTTGCCCCGTCCGCGGCTTTCGGAGCCGTACCATTTCTCGGGAGGGGGGGGCGGGCTGGGCTGGGATGCAGCACAGCACCTGAGATTCTCCGGGGAGTGTCATGGACAAGGCATTAGCCTGAAACCAGAGGCATTTTCACACAGGTGTAGATAAATAACCCGAGGGGGAGGGTGGGGAGCAATGGGTGGGGTTTAGCAAATGGAATCATTTGTTTGTAGTAACATGTCGGGACAGTATGTTTCTGCAAAATGTCAAAATGGATCCTTTCTTTTCGTCGCGCCCCATGTTTAGTTGAGCTTTTCAAAAGTTCATAAACTTCAGTTTCCTCTTTGTTCCTTTCCATGCTACGGGAGTTGGGCCGAATATAACATAAGCGTTTTTTTCTTTTCATCTACATAGATGTGCAGGATGACTCTTGGCCAGATTTTGCCTTTGGCTCTGAATAGTTTACGCGAATGCCCGTCATTCTGGCAAATTTAGTGACTGTGTTTGCACCCGATGCAGGCGACACGTCATGTTTCTACTTTTGTTTGGTTAACTCTTGAGTTAAGCCTCAGACCTCAGAGTGGCGAACCTCATAATGAAATCCCATAATGCCTCCATGATAATACCCTCAAAATCCTATAAAAGACAGTGTTAAAAATGGGGGGAAAATCCACTGAAGTGAGGCGAGAGCTGAGATCTTCCGCAGTTGCTTTTTGTGAGAACAGCATATCCGTATTTGTTCCCGAGCTGGCCTTTGACGCACTGCACTGTCTGTTCCACTGCATTGTTCATACGGTTAAGCCCCTAACAACCTGTGACTGCTCCAGGATAAAGATACACATCTCTGACACAAATAACACATGAGTACACAAAGCAGCCAGGGCCCAAAGCAAGTGTGGTGTGAGAAATTTTCAAGAAGCCTCGAGGGACACAAAGAGCAGGGCTTGTCACCGCTTTTAAAAACAAAAATCCATTCTGGATGGAAGTTGAAAAATAACTTTAAAAGAATCTGGAATATAATGAATGTAGATTGTAAAGCACAGATTTTAAAAAGAGGTATGAAGTCAAACCTTCCATGAGATTACCTTTCCAAAGGAATATGTAAGATGTACAAGATCACTGTGTGATTATCTAGCCAGTTTTAGAGAATCAATAAATTTGTTATCAACAGCTGGAAATTCAAAGGCGTTCCTGCTGTAGGAAGCATCTTTTGTATGGGAAGGTTGACATGCTGTTCTTCAAGTTCTGGAGCATTTATTTGATAACCACGGAGTTGGCAATTCTTAATATCATCAAATGCCAAGTTACATCTTCGACGAACAGGTGCTGGTGAACATCTTTAAAATGGACTGTAAATCACAGAACTTTTTGCTAAACATCTGTCAAGAAAAAAAAAAAAGTCAGGGTGGATTAGTTATATGCTTTGACAGCCACAACAAATACCAAACAAGCTGTAACACAGAATCCCCAAGGGGTGCGCTCTTAGGATTCAACGGCAGCGAGGGACAGCAGGAAAAGGTCAGCAGAAAGCAGAGTGTCATACCTTAGGTGTTACTGAGAGGAGAACTTAAATCATTCAGTTAATACAGGTCAGAAATATCCCAGTTCATGTGATGGTAGGCAAACCACGTAAGAATTACAGACACCCAAAGTTTTTTTGATTTCAAAAAGAGGACGAAGGGAGATACATCAGTGTAGGCCTCAGTATTCCTCTTGTCTCCTGTCAGCCTCCCAGTCCTCATGCTCTCATCTCGCCTTTTCACATGCCGAGACACCTGTCTGAACGTCCGGCCCCTGCTGGATGCATGTGTGCACCCAGGGGCTCCGTTACTTCCAAGTACTTTCCAAAGGAAGTACTCGAAGCATGTTCCAGAAGCTTGTAAAGGAGCGTATGGCTGTAAGAACTTTTCCCCTCAGTCGGTAAATAATTTATTATCAGGAGAATGCAGGAGTTAGAAATGGCTTAAGGATTTAGTTCATCCCAGAGTCCCTCTCTGTGTGATACAGGCCATCATTATGCAAACTTATTTACAGCCTGAAAAAAGAAGAGGTTTCTAATGGATTTATTATATATGCATTTACCTCCAGCTAGCATTCTTTATGCAAATTGATGACAATTCAGAGACAGGGAAAGGCTTGGTATCACGTAGGAGTTTGGCATGCATGAGCTTTTTGTACTGGCAGATTACGGTTATTTGTTATGGTCTGTTAACACAAGGCTAAGTTAAAATTAAACCAGCTGTACAATTAGATTAACTGAAATACAAGACAGCATTGACTGAACTCTCACCAAAACCATTCTAGCTGTAGACATTCTGTCATGCCATGTTCTTGGTGTGGCTAATAGGTTCCTCTGTGGTGAACTTGCTGCATCATCGGTGTCAGTGTTCCCGTTTGCATGTTGTACAGGCTATAACATCCTTCCTTATGGAGCAGGAGTGCGGGGAAGTGAGTCTAGTTGTGTTAAAGTTATGGAGGCGTGCATGACGAGTCTAGTCGTGTGTGTCGCGCGAAGTGCTGGTACAGGGCTGTCATTCCCTCTGCTGGTGTTCCTCAGCAGTGGGAGCCAACGTGAAGCACTTCCATCAAACCCCTGGATGGGAGGCTGTGCTCAACAGGAACTTGTGCTTCTATAGGGTGTTCGTTTGTTTTTTGCGAGCAGTGGCATCAATGTACATCACAGCACTATGGCGGGATCAGGTAATAAGAGTTTATTGATAAACACGGTAAAAAGACTGGGCGGGCTACAATTCTTAGTCTTGGCTGCAGTTAGATTGTTGTTGTGAATGTTATATTGGCTACTAAGACGTGCAGGGTCACCGAGCCAAAGTCGTTGACTTAGTCATCTGTGCCAAGAGACAGGCCCGTTGTCTGCATGTCTGTATGTTTACAGTTTTGTCTTGTAATGGGCAGTAATAACCTGCATAAATCACACTGACTGGCTTGAGCCGCGTGGTCTGTAATTTTGGCTCACCAAAGGCATTTCCGTGAGACGCTCCTGTCGATTTTCATATGAACCGGGCTGGCTCTCAGGAAGCCTGCTCAGGATTCAGCGGCCTTCTCTGGCCGGCTGAAAACAGCCGACTGGTAGTTTTGACATAAAGGATAGTAAACCTGTTAACAGACAGTAGTTTTTATGGATGCTTTTAATCATTTGAATGAGTATAAGGGCCAGATGAGTAGACAGTGAGGGAGTGAAGAAAAGTTGTTGTGGGTCAGAAATAGTGACTGAACTGAGTTTATGTTGGGATGTGTTTGTATGCTTCAGTTACACTAATTGAATGTCAGCTGTCTAAAACAGTGTTTCCCTATCTGGTCCTCAGGGCCCAACAGACACGTTTTAGCTTCCTCCCTGTTCCTGGTAGAGATCAAAAATGTGGACTGTCTGGCCAGGAGCTCGGATGGAGCAAAAACGTGGAGTGGTTGTGGGTCCCCGAGGACTGGATTGGGAAACACTGGTCTACAGGCCACTGTGCATAATGTAGCAATGATGCCCGGCACTTAAGCTCCATGCCGAGTTCATCAAAGTAAAAATGACTGGTGGAGAAAATGTTTCATGGACATCAGATAAATGGCCTAACCTTGTCCTCAGACCCCAAGCTTGACTCTCATCTGTGTGTGTGTGTGTGTGTGTGTGTGTGTGTGTGTGTGTGTGTGTGTGTGTGTGTGTGTCTGTCTGTCTGTCTGTCTGTCTGTCTGTTTGTCTCAAAGAAGAGCAAGATTGGATGTGTGAAAAGAAGCATTCCAACATACCTGTCATGGCAAATTATGTCAAGTGCCCCAGCCCCTGTGTGAATACAGATGCTGTGAGAAACAGCAGGACTGTTGTGGGTTCTTTTGGTCTGATCTTCTAAGCTTGATGTGATGTGGTGAAGGTGCTCGGAATTAGAGGGGATCTCTCCTCCATGGTACGCTTGGAGTCACGGGTGGTGGAAGCGGTGGAGGTATCCCTGGTCGTCGTCAGAAGCTAAACCACCCCTCTTTTCAGCTTCTCCACTCACCACTTGCTCACCATGTATATCACGACCTTAAATGGTCATATACACTCTGGTCCCACGGTCACACGTTTTGGGCACCTGGGAAGGAATGACAACAAATGATAGCATGAATCGCGGTAGGGTATGTCGAGATATTAACCGGCTAGGGTAATTGCGCTGTTGTATAATTGTAGGGGTGACCTCAAAACTGTATTGTGTTGAACATCAGTTTTAACAACAGACTGTGCGTTATCTGATGTAATAGGTTGTTTGACTATGATTTCAAAGATTGGGAGGAACAACGGTGGATGAGTGACATGAAATGATGCACAGGTTAGAACAGGATTTCAGTGTTATTACTGAAGAGGGCTGGAGGTTATAAACAACAATTAAAGATGTGGGAAAAACAGCTTAAAAGTTTTGTGGAGGATATTGAAGTTTTATGTGTGTGAACATTAACATAATTATTCTCAACAGCCAATATTTCCAGAGAAGAAAAAACTTGGAATTAATGTCAAATTAAAATCTAAAGAATAATAATAAATACAAAATAATAAGAATAGTTTAGGGATTACTCAGTTTTCATTTTAAAATAATTTCCTGTTTATATGAATGGATCATTTTAGTGAGAGTTTAAACAATTTTATGCTGTTTTATTAGAAAGTAAAAAGGGCGTGATTGCTAAAATATATTTAGAATAGCTCTGAAACATTTAATTTTTTATTTTAAATATTGCTATTGTGCTAATTCTTCTCCAGCTGCTATTTGGTCAGCGTTGGTATCATTTTAATTTTGGACACATTGGAAATTTATGTATGATATGCTGGTTAAAAATGATTTTTAAATGGTTATAATGACGGTTGACAGGGAACAGTAAGTGAAGGCGGGTAGGATGGGGGGGGGAAAAAAATCTGCTCCAGGCTCTTTTAAAACTAAATAAACAAAGAACATGAAGATGCACATAAGCTACACTGTGCTTGATCTCACTTAGTTAGCAGCCCGGCTAATAGGCGCCTCGTTCAGCTTTAATGGGGCCAACTCATCTCGGGAGCCCCCAGAAGTGCCCTTTATTTAGGTCATTTACGGCTTTTCCCTGGAGAAGCCTCTGGGGAGAGCAGATCCAGTCCACTTCCCAGCAACCGGAGCTCCTTAGATCGGGGAAATTTAATGGGGATACTTTGGAAAATAAATAAATGATCGAGGGGTTTACCCAGTGGACGGCCTCCGGAGCTTATTAAGTAAAAGCAAAGAAATATTTAAATGTGAATTTTGTACCTTTTAATGTGCGCGCCTTTAGTTTTTCCGCATCTTATATCATCGCGGTAAACACGGGAATTGCGGATTGTGCGCGTGAGTTAATTACAGAGCGAGAAGGAGCCCCTCGAGAGAGAGAGAGCTGGCGGAATGTGCAGACTGATGAAGCAGCTACTCATTACCCCCCTCCCTGACTGAATGTCCCATAGAGAGTGGACCAATGGGGACAGTCCTTCTAGGACTCGTAGCCTAAGGACCAATTAACATTAAGAAGGAATTAATCTTAATGGAACATCTTGAGTGGGTTCTCATGAGGTGATTTAGAAGTGACAGAAACCTGGACTGGCAAACTGCAGGCTTTTTTCTGCGGATTCTGTTTCACAAGTTTTGGCGATAAATCAGTAAACAGATTAGTAAGGGGATGAGCCGGTGCAGTAGCTCATTATGCCCTCGGACTCATAGAGTGCTTCCAAGAACCGTGTAATTTCTGCATCAGCACTGTTCCTGCTGTAAATATGCTCTTTCTTTGTTATGTTGCTTGATTTGCTTCATTAGCGTTCGCTCTTTGGAGGCAGAGTACAGGGAATAATGACTATTTGATTTTGTTTCTTGTGATCAGGAGAAATTGGAAGGGTTGATGTGCTTTAATGTCTGAATTCATCACGAATTGTTGCTGTAATCACATATTGATTAGACACGCTGCAGCATATAGCTCCATTAAAGAGCTCACAGGATGAGCTGACGGATTAGAAGAAGAGGAATCAGGTTACTTGACCTGAACTGCAGTTTGTAATCGATTAACTCTACCCAGGAAAATAAGTCAGGGAAGGTTAATGCTGCTTGGCCTGAACCATAATTATGGTACAGCAGCTTTTTGGTTAAATTGTAAGGTCACAATGGGTTGATTACCTTTTCCTTCCTAGGGTGTTAAAATGTTATTCGTTAGTTTGTCTTTCCTAATCTTTGAGAGATCTAACTAAAGCACATTTAGTAGCCTTTGATTAATAATAGAAACCTGGATGAACACCTTGGAGCAATTAGCTATCACCCGTCTGTGATGTGAAATAAAGTGAGCAGCTAAGGAAGGAAGCGCAAACTTATCAGAAAGACGCATGTGGCCTGTTTTATAGAGATTATGAGTCATAACCAGTCATTCAGGCTGTCATCTGCCATCTCTGTAAAATATATCGGTTAACAAAGAAACTTTGAGGTGTTTCCTTGTTCCTTGTTTATATCGTAGCTTTACGTTTTATGTGACCTGCTTTGAGACGCTATGCTTGAATGATAAAAGTATATAAAGATCAAAGTGGAATGTCTCGCCATTTCTGATGACAATGCTCATCTGTCATCCAACAAAGGAAGGCGGGAAGTATCAACTCATTTTTTGTATTAAATGAGGCATAAAGTCTTTGTTTTGTTGACCAACTGTAAAATAAGCATTGCCTCTCTTTAGCGTGTGGTAATGTTTCTGTGCTTTACCTTGTGTCATTTTCATTCTTAGCCTTTCCTCAATGATTTTCTTTCCAAATTCAAAGAAGTGTCATTTAGTATTAGGGAAGAGAAAATATTTGTGTTTTTGGGACTACCGTGTTCCTCACATCCCCCCCCCCAACCCCCCGGTCGTGAACTCCCGAAAATTGCTGTGAGAACTCAAGTGAAGTTTCACGTATGTCTGTCCTGATAGAACACTGTGATGGGTGGCTGCTAGCAGAGTGATCACTCGCGCTCTCCAGGCTAACGTTGACCTATACGTACATATCAAACAAGGTCCTCCCGCTGTCCAGCTTCAGCAAGGGATGTGACAGGAAAAAAAGCCGCCCTTACAAATTGAACATTTAATAAAGGAGTTTATATCTATTACACTAATATAATGTTTGCGATCTTTGTAAAATATTTTAATCTTTTTGAATAAAGTCTATTGAAATAAAGACCAGTTTTACATTTTTGAAGGTAATTATCACAAAATTCAAACATGACGTAATTTCAAAATACAAATTAAAGCATCATCGATAATAATTTTAAGTACAGCAGTAGATAACGTTTCTGGGAATAGTCTGTACATATATATCCTTTGTTGAAATATTTAGATTTTTATTAACTTGCAGGACCTTACTGAAGCATCCCGTCCTGCTTTTCAACATATGTTGTCAGCACTAATTATCCAAATAAAGTGTTAATTGGCTGTGTGCTACCATTTGATTGTAGAGTAGTAAAGTATGAAGTGTGGCCATGTGGAGTGTTTGTTTATGCTAGTTTTATGGTCCATTTTAATTGCCGTTGGGGTCAGACAGGAATGCGCCATTCTCACTTAAGGGTGGGGGAGGCATTTCCTGCCACCCCCGAAGGTGCCGAGTGGGAAGGCTGTGTAGGGTCGCCTCCCTCCCCTCTCCTGTGCACATATTCATCAGCGCAGCACTGTCGCCTGAGTCCCACATGGCACAGCACTGCAGACCAGGTGTCGTGCTCTCTTTAACGCGAGACTCTAAATCGCCTCACCCCTGGCAGCACGACATTTTAATTCCCATGAATTCGTCCAGCTCATTTTAACCGTGTGTGTGGCCAATTAGGCCCCCGGTTTTGAAGTGAAGTGCCCTTCGCTGAAGCACACAGCTGTGATGTCGGTAGACGGCGTGCTCCTGCCTGCCGTGTTTGGAGTGTTTCTGCACTGGGAGTCTCGCTGCCTGTCTGGCTGCCCTGGAGACTCTGTTTCAGCGTTGGTCTTTTTTTTTGGCATTAATTCTCTGGTGACTGTCTGAGGCTTCTGCATTCACCAGCCAGATCGCTCATATTCCTGTCTAGCGACGTATGTCCTTATTCAGTACCTCTGATCCTTCAGCAGGTGATAGGCACAGGAGATGTCCATCCATCCTTCCGTCCATCCATCCATCCATCCATCCATCCATCCATCCATCCATCCATCCATCCATCTTCTGTAACTGCGTGTCCTATTCAGGGTAGCAGGGACATCTGGAGCTTATCCTGGAGGCTTGGAAAAACCCAGGATGAGGCGTCACCCCTTCACACAGCACACTTACACACCATACAGTCATACCTGCACACCTATGGGCAATTTAGTAACTCCAATTAGCCTCAACATGTTTTTCGACTGTGGGGGGAAACCAGAGCACCCAGAGGAAACCCCACGATGACACAGGGAGACCTTGCAGAGACTTAACCGCCGGTCCCAGAGGTGTGAGGCGACTGCTAACCACTGCACCACCATGCCGCCCCATCCGGTTGACAATGCGTTACTATTAAAAATCGACCGCAATGTCTGGCAAGTAGTGCTGGAAAGCGCGGGGAACATTTCCGTCCCCTTTCCAGAACCGTATGTTCCGTTTGGGATCGCGCTGAGCCCCAAGCCCGGGACCAGAGGGTGTGGGCCAGGGTACGCTCTGTACTGGACACTCTGCTGATACACACGTAGGCCCACGGGGGATAACACACCAGACAACGCACGCATACACACACACGCACAGAGCCGGGGTTACGATCAGACCGTCGGCCCTGATGGTAGAAGGCCTCACTGAGCCTCCCCAGCTCCCGTGTCCTTTAACGTCATCATGGAATCTTCCGGAATGATGTTTTAAGCGGAGCTTAAACATTGATGGCTAGGTTGTGTCACTGTCAAATAATCCCTGTCGGCTGCAAAGAGGGCTCATGCTTGCGTTCGCTGTGCGCTTGGTATCAGCGCACAGCCATGAGGCACATTGCACGGTATGCTGTCCCAGAGACGGCGGTATTTCAGTGAGCTCAGGGGGATCTAATCTTGTGATCACTTAGCCCTTATTGCTATGGCTCCAGGTTCGAGGCACCATCCGTTGAATAAGCATCATTAAAAGCGCATGTTAAAGATATTCGCGCTTCAGAGAGCCGGTCTGATTAAAGTACATGAAATACCTGCGCAGCCGTGGGAAGAGACGCACGCCTTTGGAGGTTTGTACTGTTCCTTCAGTGGGGAAGGTGCTCCCTCTGGGACCGCGCTAGTTTACAGGCAGCCTTAAACAGCAGCAGCATGTTGAGTGTTCCTGTTCACGTTTACTGAAGTCTGGCATCAAGGCTGTAACTTTAGGGAAGATGACAGACAAAAAACCAGAGGTATCGCTTTTAATTATTGCTGATACTGTGGAGAAACATCTAATATAAATGTGTAACGGACTCTGATGACAAACTACATGGTTGGAAGACCGTGTAATCTCTCCTCAATTAATTAAAGTGCATGCAGCTCACCATCTCCCCCCCTCCCGCCCCCAAACTATTTTCCCCCCAACCAGATGCCACTAAATAGCTCAGATAACAGCCCGAGCTTCGAGGATGCCGCTTGGATGCTGGAGCGGATGCCGGCTTGTTTGTGTCACAGAGCTGAGGGACGAGGTGTCCACAGCGCGACATCTGCACGTTCTCCGGCTTAATAGGCCGGGGAGGACCTGCAAGATCTTCACCAGAGTCGGGCTCACCATCGCCCCCTGTCTGACTGTCGGCAACTGCGTCTGTTATGAAAGACATGCAAGTCCGGCCACCTGTCCCCCACCTGCAGGACCCCCCCCATTCTTTCTATACAGACATAGTACAGATGTTTTTTTTTTTTTTTACGATTTACACTGATAGTATTTTCCGAAAAAGTTGCTTATCCTTTCAGAGGGGTTCAGAACCATATCCGCCCCCCCCCCAGGTGACGAGAGTAGTTAGTTCATTTTTTCTGTATTAAATATTCCTTAAAATATACAGCCATTTTCTCCTGTAAGCAAAACATTTTTTAAAGTTTTCCATAGGTCAGCAAATGTTTCCTATAAGGATAATTATTTTAATGAGTGAAACCTGGCCTTAACTGACTAAGCACAAAGCGCTTTCATCGTGCATTTTAAACCCTGAAATTTGGGTATTTATCCCCACAAAGTCTTCCCTTATTCTGAAATACTACACTTGTGTTCCACCTGTAGAAAGCATAGAACAGTTATAATACCTTTAAAAGACTTTTTAGAACGTTTAGACAGAAACACTCTAAGGTCCCTAATGATAAGAGGCAGATGATAAGTTTAACCTCTACTTTTAATGGTAAAACAGATACCTTGATACTGTATCACTGTTATCGTGATAATGATGACGCTGACATTTTATAGCATGTAAAATTATGTTTTTTCCTTAGTCTCATACTGAAGTTCAGTCTAGAAGACAAACATTTGAGTGTAACCCAGACAGCCGTCACACACATTTCTCAAATGTGTTCACCTCTGCCTCTGAGTAAATGAGATTCTTCATGCTTTATTTATGTTTTAATAAGAACAATCAGTTTGCAGTTGACTTGATGAAAAGCATTATTAGCTCTTTGATGAGTTTTCCACATGAGAGTGTGGACAATCGTTAAGGGCCCCTTTCAGACTGGCAGGTAGAACAGCCAGCATCACTGCAGATGGTCTAGTGTCAAAGTTTAATTTTCATTTAATTTTCTCCCCCCCATTAGACTGACTGATTTTCTGAGCCTAAGCTGTTTGGTAAATATCCCGAAAGTGATTATGGTAATGCTGGGATTAACTGTTCCTTGTCCTTCCAAAAGTCTGTAGTTGCTGTCAGATTTATTGTAAGGGCTGCGTCTTTGATTCAGTGGCCGAAGCGTATGTTTGCGTATTCCGTATTCCGTCTATCCCGCTCTTAGAAATCCGTGTTGTATCTGCACACTGTCTTTTCCTTCAGACTTTGCGCCCGGAATATTGCCTGTCCCTCAGACCTATCCATCTTGATTAGGCAGCGGGCTGGAGTAGAAGAGATAAACTAATATCAGTGTATAACCCCGGTCGTATAATACAAATGATGTAAATTTTTCATCTTCTTATTCATGTGGGAAAGTATGAAAAATGGTGGTTTGCAGATGTGCGCCCCGTTTGAGTGCAAATGCCGGGCTTTGGATCGCCCCCGGGCCCGAAGGGTAACGGTAAAGAAGAAATATGCGGCAGGCGGCAGCGTGAGGGATGATGGGAGGCGGCCGCTGGTCCGCGCCGCATTCGGGGGCGCTCTCGCTCTTTCTGCGGCAGTGGTGGTGGGGCTGCCCGATGATTGACAATAACTGCCTCATAATTCTCCTAGTCATCTCCATTGGTGGCCGCCTCATTCCCCCTCACGGTGACACTCCCAGGAAAACGGCTGATAAACGTGCCATATATCAGCCGGGGTCTTTAAGACCCCCCGCGGGGTTAAATCGGCCGTTCGGGGCAGGCCAGCGCGCATCATTAACAGTGGGATCGGAGGGGTCTCACCACGTCACCCATGCTGTCCCTCACATGCTGTGAGCACTGAGTGGGCCAAGCAATTAGAATGGGAGGGGGGTGACGACGTCAGGCAGGGCATTAGGCCGTGGCCCCGCCCCTTTGCAAAAATAAATACGACGCATGTCAGCATTTATTTTCTGTTACCTGCACGCTGCTGATGGCCTGCTGCAAACCACTGGAACAGCAGAACACCTTTCTTTTACCACGTGATCAGACCAAACTTTTTTGCGTATCACAATTGCGTCCGATCACAAACATTTCCTTATGATGATTTTTTTTTTTTTTTTTTAATCATTTTTGTATAATACTCAGTTTTGTTCAGTGTATTACACCCATATTTTCTATGTAACATATTATCAAAGGAAAATGTGTAATGCGATTCATACCACTGCTTTATGGTGGTTGCCCTTAAGTTTTAATGTTTCTGTTCACCAGTGCTACACACAGTGCCGATTATATTGACGTCACCTAAGCCATGGGCAGCTGCCTGGCGGTAATCAGACAGTCGCCATGTGTAGCTGCGTGTTGAGGAGGTGGGATGAATAGCGGGAAGCCCTGCCCGCTTTGGTGGATGCAGGGGCTGCGCCTGTGCACGTGTGTCCTGGCAACAGTTGCTGTGGAATCCGGCAGTATCGCTCACCTCCACTCAGTCCGTTTCCCTCGGTCACTTACGCACACCTGACTCTCCGCAGGGCCTCGCAGTATTTCATTTCAGTGTTTCCCACATGGGTATATAATCTCACCGGTGTTACTTACATAGTTAGTTTATACAGCACTTTACAAATGATCACAGCAGTTTGAACATCTCATAGTTATTTCAGCTGTTCTTTATGGTAGTGTGTAGTGCTCTGTAGAAAGGGGCGGGGACATGGCCGGCTTCACGGAAGCACCTGGAATAGAGCCGTTGGCACACGGCTCCGGTACTGCGTTTGGGCTCTGCCGGAGCTGTCAAACTCACATCAAAACCAAGGTCTAGTTCTGCTTCTTCATGAACACAACACAGTAAAAGCTGCCCCCCCAGCCCTCACCCCGTGCTCAGCCTCCCCGTGCCAGGATCCCTGAGGATGTTTGTATTTACTTTCCACTTGGTATGATCTGCCCTCTATTCCCTGTTTTTTTTCCTCACTTCTCTTTATTTCTTTTATTTTTTTTTTCTCATGGCTTAATAACTTCCCTCCTTCCTCCGATAAATCATGCCCAGAGATGCTTCACTAAGTCAGTCAAAATTCACATCAGCACTGCCATGATGAGATAACCATTTTCATCTCTCACCCAAGCATGGAGATTTATTGGGCTCCGATAAGCAACAAGCTAGCCATCATTCAGAGCCAAATAGACTCCCGCGTGCATTTATTTTTATTGCGTTCCGCCATGCAAAATGGGCCCGGCGGCTCCCCAGGGGCCCCGTCCCTGCCAGAGAGGGCCGGCCTGCTGCCTCTGTCATTACTTTCTATTAGATAAAGAAATCAGCCGGTCCAGAGAAGGCCCACGATGACGGCTTTCAGCGCCTCTTTTGGAGCCGTGATGGAAGATCCCGGCAGCGCCGCCCTAGGGGCAATTTTGTGCGAGCACACACGTCTCTCTGCTT
>JAODKE010000020.1:1272010-1299734 GCA_026779605.1 Mormyrus hasselquistii
GGGGGGGGGGGGGGGGGGGGGGGGGGGGGGGGGGGGGGGGGGGGGGGGGGGGGGGGGGGGGGGGGGGAGGGGGGCGCACAAATGATTGCTCTAAGGCTACACCGGAAGAATGGCTCCCCCCGGAAAATTGCCAAAAGAATTTAGTAAGTCAATGAATCAACGTAAATTCATTTTATTTGCAATTAAAAGTGCAATCTATCTCACTAAACGTAATCATTTCATGGTAGTTGCTTTTGACAACACACACATTAATTTGAATTCAGGATAAATACAGCCCATAGAAGACCACTGGTGTTGTGCTGCCATGACAGTCTGTGGAAGATTCATGTACGCTTTGTCTAAATGGAGAATAGATGACGCTTATTGCAGAATGTGCTCCGATTATGTGTTTTTGCAGTCTACCCAGACACCGCGCTTCTCTCGGAGTCTATGGGAGCCGCATACATAGTGTTCGCTTAGGCAACGCTGATTGGACAGATAGACTTGCAGTCAGATATTTCAGACCGGCCTGGAAGCCAGGCTTCTCTGCACAAGACAGGATAACCAACGATCGTGACTGACAAGTTTCACACGGCGTCGGTTCGCGGTAGTTCAATCTGTCACATGTGATCTCGCAGAAACATTTTGTCAAAGCCCAGAATAACAGTTTATCGTTTCTGTATGTCGTCTTTCGCCCTTGGTACTTGTAGATATTGTTAATAAAGTTGTTATTGTTGAGTTTTGGGTCGGATCGTTTGTTTAATTTTCAAGCTCAGTGATTTCTAGCTTTGGCAGTTGGCTTGCTAACTGAGCTGTGTGTGTTCAAGCTGAGCTGGGGGCTTTGAAGCGACATGGCAGACAGACCAGCTAATGCTGTTGAGTTCACTCTAAAGTCCTTTCATGAAGGAGAGCAGAATTTACATATAAGTAGTTGACCTAGTAAAATAAGAAAAAAAAACACTTTTTTGTTCATTCTGCTAACTGTCCACACTGTGCTTCCCACATTGTAAAAGTCACCATCGGCCAGAATGGGGGCATTCTTGGTTAATATGTAGCGTTATCTGTGGATGTCAGATTGTGTGAAGAATGGCTTGACCCTTAACCGGATTTCCTGTGAAATCATTAACGTGAGCGGTATCATGCTAAGAGGTATGCGCTCTCATATCCAGTTCATCTTCAGCTCTGTTGCGGCCGCGCGCTCTCTCAGGTGCCCCCGGGTGCCGAGTCTCCACGCTATTGTGGGGCTTGGAGCCCCCACCGGCTGGGACGCTGGTGCCGGCCCGCGGCCCTTCCTTTGTGGGCCTGTGACCTTCAGAGCCCGTTCCCGGGGCAGGCCTGTCGCCGCCCAGCTGCGTGCCGCTCCGGGGGAGGGGCATCAGAGGGACAGATGGGAGACCCCGGGCCTGCTCCCCAAATCGCCGCTTTGAAGCCTCACGCGTGGCGGCCGCAGGACGGGACTGAGCGTGCCGACGAATGACTGGGAACAAGCTCAACGGAAAAAGAGAAATAAAGAAAGCAGGATCTTTTCTGATGAAACTTCAGACGCTTCTGTACCGTGTTTTCCTCAGCAGAGGAGACCGCTGCAGCGGCACGCGCACGGCATTATGGGTCGCGGGGCGATCGAGACCGATGCACGCCGCGCTGTAATGTTTATTCACGAAAGCCCCCTTCCCCCCAGTCCTCTGTAGTTAACGTACGCCAGTCACGTTTCCAGACCGTTTATACATACGCCAGCTTTATTTAGAAAAAGAAAAAAAACGACAAAAAGCAATGAAATAAATTCACTAGGCCTACAAGAAATATGCTTGAATAAATAAGCGAATAATACCGGCGTGTGTATGTGTGCGTGTGTGTATATATACATATAGATACACACAAAACTTAAAAATGGAGTTTAAACTTTAGACACCCCCCTTTTCAGCTCTGCTGACAATATAAACATTATGTCAGTCACACACACACACACACACACACACACACACACACACACAGGCTACTCTCCATGCATTTTATCCGCACGGCTGTTGTTCCTGTATATCTTTTGCCCCCCCTCCCCATCCTCAGTGCACAGCTGGCTTCCAGTTGTCCAGTGAGTGACACCGCCGCTGACGGACACATCCCGATCCGTGCCCGCTCCCCCCGACCCCCAGCCGGGACCGTCACGCTCATGGCGGGGGTGAACTCAGGCTCAGCTCCCCACGAACCCGGGCCTGCTTAATGCGCCGAGCTGGACTCAGCCCAGAAACGTCGCAAACCAGCAGCTGCTTTCAATTATATTAACTACTATATGCACAAATTGCCAGGTTCCCCTGGCATCCCGCGCCGACGAATGACTCATTTAACCACTTGACAAATATGCGAGCCGCATGCGTTTGGCCCTTGGCTGGTCCCAGGCCGACCCCTATCTTTCCCATCTGAGCAGGGAGGTCAGCCACACCCGCGTTCCGAGGCCCCTCTTACTTGTTCCTGCAGTGACCTCTCCGCTTTCGTTTCGGAGTTTTCACATTTCTACGCTTAGCCTTTATCCATAGTTTAATCCAGTGCTTCTCAACTGGCGAGCTGCAGCCAAAAAGCTGGTCCGTGAGGCCATTTTCAGTGAGTCGCAGAAGAATAATCAATGATCAGCACCCCCGTCCCGGATGGCTGCTTTTATCATTGCTGTACCCCGTTGACGACTTTGAACGTCGTTGAGGGTCAGTAGCTTGAACTCCAGGCCCCGAGTTGATCGAGGAATGTGGGTCATTAGGCTGAGACTACATTAAAAAACCACACTAGTGTCCAAAATTCTGGCAACATCCAGCAGATTGTTTATAAACAATCAAAGAATGTTTGCAAATATAAGTGACCGGAGCAACAGTTGAATAAAGTTCTGCAATCTCTAAAAATTGCAAATGTTTTCACAGTTTTGGCCACTAGTGTATGGTATATACGTTTGCACATGCATAAATCTGTCATAATAATGTTTGCGTTCATATATATATATTCATTATCTTCCAACATAAAATACTTCCCAGTTCTAGAACAGACATATTTGGGATTTGGGAAGATCAAGGAAATTCCTTCCCAGCTACACAGTATAGGAATCCCTTTTCTGTCTTTCCCACAGTCTGCAATGGAATGAGGTCCCACTTCCACTGACCGCTCGTGTCCTCATGCACATTAAATAATGATCGGTACTTCCTGAGACAAAAAAAGATTTGCGTAGCAGGTACATCTGCAACCAATGAAGGGGATAATTAAGCTGACATTAATTCACTTATCTCTTATTTTTCCACTCTACTCAAATAGCCTCGATTTGAGTCACGCTGTAAACTGTTAGCCTAAAAATGCAGATAACATCAGGTGAACATGTGATTCGAATTATCCTGATAAGAAAATTAGAGAACCCAATATAGTGTGTGTCTGTGTGTGTGTGTGTGTGCGAGTGTACGTAACACATTCTGGGTGCCCTGTTCTGTGTATAATTTAGCAAAATTGTAAAATGTTCAGTGTTTTTGGCAGCTTTTCGCAAATAAATGACATTTTTCGATGTTTTAATGTTGTAATTAGGGGCAGCAGGTTTTTGCTATTCGTTTTTGTTTTTTTTTTTTTTTTACATATGTTGCTGGATAAATTTATGCCTGACTTTTGTATATTTTATTTTACGTTTCACGGTAACTCTGTATTTTATTTTGTTTATATAAAACACAGTGTATTTTAATGTGATACGCGGCCGCTTATCACCAGAGACTGAAAATAGTCTGCCAGACATGAGTCTGTCACCCCCTCCCCATAATCAAGTCCATATGTGTGGCAGATTCAGTGTGTAGAGGGAAACTGAGTAAAATAAACAGGACTCAAGGTCACGCTTCAACTGTTGTTTTTTTTCCTCTTCAGGAACCTACTGGAAAACTCCTAGAATGTGCCCGCATTTTTAACCACCCTGGGATCTACGCAGAGCTAATGATGCCGTCAAATCAGGCCCTGAAATTCTACCACCAAATTAAAAGACAATTTCGATATATGACATAACGGCATATTAACATAACTGAATGGTCTCAGTTGTTGAACGGGCTTCGTTCTGGACCTTGACTAATTAAGTCTCCCGTTCGGATTTCAGTGCTTCTGTTCGGTCAGAATGATGCGGCGTGGAATGTCTCCCCCTCCTTGTGGAACTCTTCCCAAAGTGCGTAGGCTTGACGAGTTCTCCATCACACAGAGTGAGGGCTGGGCATTCCTCGCAATTCGGACCGGGATCGTACGGCCCATGGGCAAGGCAGAAGAGAAAACGACCCAAATCCGGTCTCAAGAAGAAAAAAACCCCAGTTGCGGAGATTATGGGAAGGCACTGTATTGCAGTGCCGGGCATTTGGCATTTTATTTATAAGTCTGGCACAAACCACAGGGGCCGAGCTTAGAAAAACGCAGCGCCACCTTCTGACCTAAGTTTAGCAGGGATGATGCGCATAAAAGAAAAAAAAAACAAAGTGTAATTTTGGAGTTTCCATTTGCATTCTCTTGAAAATCAAGATAAAAACAGCCCCACAAAAGCATGCACCCAGATGGAATTCAAGTATTCTGTATACCTTTCAAAGCAGATTCAGATGTTCCTTTGATGTGGAATGACATGTCACATCAGACGCCCAGGACCCGACTTTAATAAGTCTGATTAAAAACAGTGGAAGCATGAAGGCAGCGCTTCAGCGTGTTGCTATCTGTCCGCGTCGCTCAAAACAATGTTGGAACTCAACCAATGCATTCATTAACTACAAAAGTGAGATCAGGATTTGCACTCAAAAGAGGTCAGTATCACTGACTACGCCCCCCCGTCCCCCACCGCCCTACTCAGCTTGACAAGATTTGCTCACGGCTGCTCCTTACGGTGTCTCAATGCTCTGCTCTCGCCTCGACCCTAAAATGATGAAGACGGGGGCGTTGCGGTGATAGGACATAATTACTGGGAAGTATTATCCGCGCTTGTGCCATTGCGCCACGAGTAAAGGCTCTGTCAGCGTAATTTACCTCATCCTCGGCAAAGACGCTGTTAAGGAGCCGGCCCTGTTTCCAGTCGCCCCGCACACCATCGCCGAGATTTAATAGCTTCTAAAAACGCTTTATGACTGCCCCCCCCCCCCCCCCTTTACGAATACAGGAACTCTTGTATGAAATGGGTGGAAATGAGAAACAAGGATGAAGGGGTGATTGAATATGACCATATTGTGCAATTTTACAATTACGATTCACGTGCTGGGTCCTTTTTACCTGCTTTTATAAATGCAGTACTTCAGGAATAACGCTTCGTGTCTAATTAGCGCGCACTATGTGAGCGTGCTCCACAATAACTGTCGCGCTTGTGGAAATCAAGATGTTGTTCGGTCTCTTTGTCTTTCTCTGATTTTATGTAGTGAGAGATGTAGCGCTGGTGAAGGACAGCGGTGATATTTTTCGGGTAGGATGTATTCAAAGTTCACTTACATGATTGATTATTTTTAGCATGAGAGAGTTTAGCTACATATGATATATATTCCGAAACAAGGAGACTTGATGAAACTGTGTGCCGTCATCAGACGACTCGATGACAACGCTGCTCCTGTTAAAATTTCCTTCCTATTCTTCTCCGTATTAAATACTAGCCTTGCATCCGGTATAATTTAACCGTATTATGACACGTAGCTAATCAGTGTTTTACTGGAACTGCCTGCTGAAGTATTTGAATGTATTTTAAGACTAAATCAAATGATCTCCATGTATAATTTGTGCTTGAAGGTTGGAGATGATGAATATAGAAATTTTTGGGTTATTTAGAGACTTAGTGCTAGATTGTTTTGTCCTCAGTGACAATATGAGAAGAATAAATATATGAATGGACTTTTCATTATGTCAGGAACATGTCAGTTGTTGAATTTTAAAGAGGACAGTGTTTAGGAGGTTGGTGGATTCTCCTAGAGAGGTATGCAGATCCTTGTGCTCTCTTAAAGAGGTGACGTCACCATTGAACCTTGCGACGCCAATCTCGGTGATGCCAATGGGACTCTGGACTTGACTTGATGTTCATTCAGGCCACCAGCCTTCTTTTGTTCTTATTGTTTAAAACGAAGGTTTGCAACTTACAGCACAACAAGCTCTGTGGTCACATGACGCAGATCAGAGACGATTTAGCAGTTAGCTAAACGGAATGGATGGAGTCGATCATAATGGCGAGATAAAGTGCATTCATTCCCATAGTAGTAATTTCCCGATACATCCAGGCTGCTGAAATGGAGAATAGGAACTTTCCCTGACTTTCTACCAGGCATGACTGATGGTAATATTTAGTGCATATCTCAGGTGTTTTCTCATAGAGGACCAGGCGGAACGACATATATAAAGGCAGACCTGACCATGAGTAAGGTTAAATAAAACAAGGTATATCATCTCTCTAGTGGGTAGGGTTGGGTATCTATCCACTGATCCAAAGAGATCTTTGAAAACCTCGACTGCGTTAATTGCACAACTACTGAATGAAGTTCATGTAGCAGGGCGTGATGTCTTCTGTTACCGATACTCTTTCTACGCACCGCTCATTATGCTAACCTGCCCCAAACATGCTAACACTGCGCCACATATCCGGTGATCAGAAAGGTGTTTGTGATACGACAAAGCTGACGGTCACCACTGGAAGTCAACAAGAACTTTGTAGATGATCTGTTTCCCTGTGTCTTTCTCTCTACGACAGCCTGCCCTAAGCCAGCCCCCCGTCCCCCCGCCCCCCCCCCCCCCCCCCCCATGCCCCCTACTGATCTAACCCCGGTATCCATCCCACTGCCTCTCCCCCCACCGCATGGCCTGCGCTCTGCCAGCACCTGCCTGTTATATTAACTCCCCCGTCAGAAAGCGCCGGGGGGCAGAGACGGCCTGCGCCGCCAGCCTGCACCCCGCTCACTCTCCGGTCAGGCGCTTCACAAATTGCTTTTGGCAGTATGCCCCCCCCTTTCTCTTGCCCCTCCTTCAGTCAGATGCAGAGGTTAAACCTCTTTTTGGCACCCGGACGGTATTTAATCAGAGGCGGAGGATGAACGGCAGGGAAAGGGGATGTTTTTCTCTCCCAAACTTATTAGAAGAACGTGGTGTTTTCGCTCAGCTTTACACGCTGCCCTCTGGCTCGGCCTCCCCTGACCTCACTCTCGATATCCTGGAGAGAAATTTGATAAAGTGATGTGCGGTCACCCCCTCCTCCCCCCCACCCCACCCCTCCACTCCGTTCCCGTGACGTTAGTCCCCGTACTTATTTTCCAGCACTTACCCTGAGTAACGGCACACAGCCTAGACGACCTGTAGCCCCCCAGCACTCAAATTTAGCACATCGGACATGAACTCCTGCTGGTGGTTTTAAAATTTTACCTCTTCTGGCATCAGAGGTAAAATTAAATAGTAATCACGCATAAAAATGATTAACGGCATGGGGTAGCCCTGCTGCCTCATACCTCTAGGGTTGGGGGTTTGAATCCCATCCCTGCTTTCTATGTGGGGTTGAGTTTCTCCCAGCTACTGGTTTTTGCCTGTAGTCTTTGAATGTGTGTTTGTGTGTGTATGTGCCCTGCAATACACCGGCATCCTATGCAGGGTTGCAGGATGGATGAAAGGGAGGATGGAAATTTGATTATGAACATAGCTACCGCAGTGGGCCAGGTGTACTGGCTTTAGTGGTTTTTCATAGGATCAATTGGTGAGAAAAAGCACCCCTTCGCATCCAGACAACACCGCCTGGCTTGCCTGTCTCCCAGCTGGCCCTAAATGTGCGTTTCAAAGCGCTATTCAAGTAGATTAACAGAGGTGCTCTGTGATAGCGGTGGTCTCTGTAGTTCAAATGCAAAGCAGATTTTGGATTCAGGAGTGCATACAGAGCTTTTTTTGTTCTGCATTCTGCACAATAATAAACAGGAAATATTACAGGCCTCACAAGAATAATCAACAATGTGCTGCTGACTGACAGGTATCAGATTAAACTGGACTTCAGAACCACCTACCTCCCTAACTGGCTGTGCCCACCTTCTGTGGCTTCCTGTTAGTGGACTTGGTGTCCATAGAGCCCATGAGAGTTTTTGAGGGCAGAAAGAAAAAAAGCATTGGTTCAGAGCGATAACTAATAAGATTGTAGAGGAGGTGGGTCCAGCCAATCAGATGTCCTCCCTCCTCCTGTTACTTAGACCCACTTCCTCTACAGTCTCTCTGAATTTTTTTTTGTTCTGCCCTCAGAACATTTTTGTGTGAATATAACTCCCATGAGCATCCATAGAGCCAGCAGAGTACTAATTACTCTGTGAGTACTGTGTACTCTGCCGCGTTTATACTGTCCACTTTCTGCATTTATGGCCAATTGCACACCGAGCAAAAGCAGAACCACCACAAGCTTTATGTTATTAGGTAAAGTGACAGGTAGAGTGGTCCAAGCCTGTTGATGATTCATGGGCTCCGTGACCTGGACCGGGACGAGCGGTTAGCGACAGATTGATGTGACGTGTGGGACCAGGAGCGACGGCAGGATCTGGTCAAGCTCTTCTCGCCCCGTGACATTGCTCTTGTTACTTCTGAGGTGTCTCTAAGTGACACGCTCACAAGTATCATTTACATTTTATTTATTTAGCGTACGTTTTTCTCCAAAGCGGCATGCATATTTTCAGAAGGCAAGGTCAGATGGTCCCTGGGGCTCATGGGAGTTAAGGGCCTCGAAAGATCTCTGTGTTGACACTAGGATTTTGATGACTTTACGATGATACCCTGCCACAGACACTGTGTCCTAACCCACTGAGATACTGGACCCTGGGTTGGATCCACTTGCTCTAACGGCGCGTTTGGCCTGCGAGGATCCTTCATATGTATCTGTGACCTGTAGCTTGTATTGTGTAGCAGTGTGCACAATGGGAACGTACCACTGCGCAGCTCCGCTTTGCTAGAGCCCCGGCGGCTGCTTGAGGCCCACTCTCCTGCTAACTGGCCTCTGTATGGACTCCCGGGCCCTTAGCAGCCCAGGGACACGGCGGGTATTACAGATGTGCAGGGGCCCCGGGGCCCAGTTTTACGGCCATGAGAAATGGGGGCTAAATTGAGCCGACTCGTCCTCCATTCGGGGGCAGATAAGCAGCCATTAAGGATTAGCTTTAATTACGGGCCATTTCCTGAAACTAATAAACACAGCAGCTCTGCATCGTGAAGGTGAGTTTACCCTGCACGCATGAACCCGCAGGTGCCCAGGGACCTGGGCTGCAGGGACTGGCTGGCACTGTGATGGCAGGTATCATTTGAACGCCAGCTGTTTCAATAGGCAGGCCATATCGCAGCCCGCAGATGCCTGTAGATGGGAAATGACCCTCCGGCGAGCCCGGAATATTGCGTGCGGGTAGTTGTGGCTAATGTCCCGTAAAGGCGGCGTATGCGACGACAGAAGATTAAGCTGTTATTTACATTTCAGCACATTAGTGCCCCCCTTCCCGCGTCCCCCCGCCCGGGCATCGGTGGTTGGCTCCAATGTCTTTGCCGATGTGCTCTAGCAGATGAGGGCATCTGTGGGCATCAGCTTATGGCTCTAACGTGACGATTATGTCGCGCATGCTGGGGAGTCGGTTTCGGAACGATGACCGGCCCCTTGGAGCCCAGAAACTTGGAGAGGAAATGCTGGCATGCGGAGCGATTCAGAGCTCCTTCTCTGTTTGAGAAAGTCAGATAATAGCGTATGACTGGTCACTTAAGCGCCATAGTAATTAAAAAGCATCTGACAGGTGATGCATGTTGACGCACGATGAAGTGTGTAGCGCTGACTGCGGCCATTGATTTGGCAAGTTAATTAGATAAACGAGGGTTTTGAATATTGATGTCTCCGTAAACCTTTGCACGGTACAGGTCCATGAGGGAAATCGCCGAGATCGGCTCCATGTGCCGCTAAGTACTTTACGACATGATTAATAATTACTTTATGGACTTTGCAGCCAAATAATGCCAGATGTTCCCATGAATCTGGAGGAGCAGGAAGGGGAGGGAACAGTAAAAACGATCAGGTTCCTTCACCAACCCGTTTCGGACTGTGACCGAATAATCTTTCCTCTAAATACGCTGAGTGAGTGGTAGGTTTAACATCATAACCTTCATAAGCCAGGAATTGTTTTGGCTTCCTGTGTAAATATTCGCTGGAGGAACGCCTTCGCCAATTCCGATTTGAAAGCTTGGATCTCTCAATGGTTGCGCTTGTCTCTAATCCCTTCACATATCTGCCGCCAATAGTCTGAAGATATTATTTGTGTCTAGAAGTGTTTCTGTAATTAACGCTGAAGAAAATCGATGCTCATTCTTTTGTCCCATGAGCCAATTGATCTTGGTGCTGCCGTCTTGATTCTACCTACTGCATCCTGCGTTAAAGTGGTTGGCCTCCATCGATACAGATTTCACCTGCCGCGTGTTGGGGCGGCGCGTTGGACCATAAGAGACCCTGTTGTCCTCAGTAGGACCTAAAGCCCCAGGCAATGAACTAAAAACGTCCACGTCAGGGTCGCCTAGTACTCCCGGCGGCCCCTGGGGACATTGCTAGTGCACATTTTCCCCCCCAAACAAAAGAAGAGCTGTGGAACGTCCCATGCTCTCTCTCTCTCTCTCTCTCACTCTCACTCTCACTCTCACTCTCTCTCTGAACAGGATATCATGCAAAATAAGCGCTGGGGTAGGGAATAGCCCCAGAAGGGGCCTGTATGGCTGAAGGATCCTTGCCATTGGCTGCCTGTGGAGATGAAAAAGAATATGTACTCCGTCATTGGCTCTTCATTGTTAATAGACATTTTATGGTGCATGGAATGGCTTTAATGTGGCTATGAAGCCCGGGAACAGCTAATCAATTCATTTATTTAAGCCTGACCTTTCCTCAAAATTTATGTTTGTCTGCATACAGGATAAGAAGAAGACCTCTCCGTTTCCCCAGCTGCCCGTCCTTAAAGGCAGCCCAGCTCGCTTACACCCAGCCTCCAGTAGAGGCGGCTTTAATTATGCTTCGCTGTTTATCTTTCTTTTTAATTACATTCCTCACTGTAATCAGTTTAATTTTCTATTATGCACCAAGGGGCCCGACTGCGAATTACTGGGTTTACTTTTGTTAGATCTAAGGAGGTAAAACCCAAAAGGCAGACAAGTCTCGCGTAGGACTCCTGTCTTACTGAACCGTGTGTGTGTGACGGAGAGAGGTAGGGAGGGAGAGGAGGGCAGAGCACAGGGGCCTGTGCTTCACTGAGCTCGATAAGTTCTGCTTCATCCGTCTGCAAAGCAGCCATTAGCTCTCGGGTGACTTTCCAGGACTTTGTGAACTGAGTTAAGCCTAAATGTGATATGATCCAGTAAGATCATGCTGCCATGGTGGGGAGGGCGCTGTGGGTGTGTTTGTCACCACCAGCGGACAGGGACGTCCGTCTGCGTAGGAGTGGGCGCCGGGGTCTTCTCCGGCCCTGGGGGCTCCAGGATTAGTCCCTTTTTGCGGCGGAGTTTGACATGACACCTCCACCATTTGCATCCAAAGTGTTTTTCGATTTCCCTGGACAGCAGCGGCGTTTCATTACAATTGTCAGAAAGAGTAACAATTCTATTGTGGCGCGATTATTACGTTTTTACCCACAGATCACCAGAGCAATTAAAATCTGTAAATAAGGCTGCCTGTGTTGTCAGACGAACACAGGGTCTCCGGAGGGGAGCGGCTCGGCATTGACGCCACGGACTCTCTCAAACGGAGCCGTTAATTAGAATGTGCAGACGGGCCCACGTCGCCACGGTAGCGGCGGGATGGAGCTGTCCAGCCTCGTCGCGCGGGCGGCGGCAAACACGGCAGCATCAAGCGAGTGACACGTGTTCCACCAGAGGAACAGGGATTTGACGCGGGGGCCATGACGAGGGTGGGGAATTCAAGGGTGGAGGCCAGCAGTCAGGCGTGAAAGGTGGGGTCAAGGCACCAACAGGGGCATCATGGGATATGCGATTCATAGGGGTGATCCCAGAACTCTCTTGTGCTCTGAATCTGAGAGCATCTTCCCGGCATACAGGTAGACCGACACCCTCCAACCTGTGCCCCATTTGCAAAGTATGCAAACGCTAACGCCCCCAACTGTCCCGGCGCTGTGCTGTGGTCTGTTTGATATCCTTTGTTCCCCTTTAATGAGTTCAGGATGCACTGGTAATCACTGTTTTCTTGCAGAGCGGCCCTGTGATGTTTTTAATGGCGGGCGTGTGTGAGCCATGGCGCCCCCCGCCTGCCCGCTGGGGCGTTTATGAATAAGTCAGGGGGAGGCAGGCAGGCCGCACGCGTGTGCCTGCCGCTCCGAGCGGCGCTGGGCCTGTTCCAGCATCCGCAAGCCAGGCTGCAGGCTATGTGCCTTGCGAAGATCCTGTTTACCGTTCCAAAGAGAAACCCAGCAGCCGTGTCTTCCCATGATGCATTGCTCAAGCCCCCCAGCGCTCCATCTCTCACTTAATTCAACTCCGCCGCCGCATGTAGACCTCCACGTGGCCCCGATTAGCACTGGTGTGAGGTGACCCACACTTTGGGGCATGGGACTGGGCTGGGGTGGGCTGAGGGGGCGGGGCTGGGGGAGGAGGGCTGCGCATCCTTCCTGTACTCAGCTCACCATCCAGCTACTCAGGTTGCGTTATTTGGGTTTTCTGCCTGTAAGGGGCGCCACAGCTGGTGACATTCATGGGACATGAAACAGGTGTGACATCCACCCGCTTCCTCTGATTTACCTGGAGACCTGGTTAGTGCTGATAGTAAGTGTGCATTAGTGTGTTACATTATCTGTAAAATAGGAGTAGCAGGTTTCTAAGGAGTGTGGCAGATATTTAACGGCGCCGACCTCCTTATGATGAGAAATGTAGCCTGTCACTGGAGCCGCAGCCTGGATTTCCGTGGCACGCAGCAGCCTTCCCGAGCACCATCTCTGTCTGTATGATGACCATGATAAATTCTGCCTGCGTAACGGACAGCAGGGAAGCTAAAGTCTGCACAGACAGTCACATGACATGCCCGGCTTCTAGTGATTCTAGTGATTTTTTGTCTCCTTCCATATTCCACTCCAGAGCCGCTCCTCCCCCCCACCCACATTAAGTACAGCTGAGGTGCCGTCTCTCTCTCTCTCTCTCTCTCTCTCTCTCTCTCTCTGTCTGGCGGGGGAGTGAGGTTGAGGATGCCCGCTGCTCCATATGGAGCCCCCCAACCCCATCACAGCCCAGGTGCCTGCAGTCAGCCCCTCCGCCTAGAGGCAGCCCACGGCGAAGCAGCCCCATCACAGGACATGTGCGCTGGGCGTCTGCTCCGCCACCACCGCGCCTGTATCCGGCTGCCGCTGTCTGCCTGCCTTCTGGGTGGCAGGAAGCGACCCACGCCCCTGTCAGCCCATTTCGGGGGCAGATCCGGTGGCTCGGGTCTTACCGAGGCTGGATTCGGGATTCAGACGCTGTTTGGGATAACGGGAGTGAGAGCTGCCGCATCTGTGAACGCCACAGGTCTCTCTTGGCAGTTGCCGGGTCGATCCCTCATGTGAGTGTGGAAAAGCGTGAAGAGTACAGGCTTCTGCAGATGGAAAGAGAGTGTGGGGTCATGTAGATGTTCCTTGAGGTCTTAGGTGTTCAGAGTCAGGAGTGAGATTCTGGGCACGTGGAGGCTGAATCTCGTGGGGAATGTGATGCGTGGATAACTGGACCCATCATGGCTGCCTGTGCTCTCCAGCCTTCCTCTCACCGAGACCCAGCATCCTGTAATAGCCTCCGCTTTCCCAGCATCCTTGACTGCCCTGTTTTAGATGCAGGTCAGCCTCCCAGCTTCGGATTTTCGCATATGATGGAAATGAGGGGATCCGTAAGCGGACTTCCAGTCATTGTAGACGATGCGAAACCTTATGTCTATGTCTACTTCTACATTTGTCGTTAAGTTAACCCGCATTGCAGCGCTATTCTCAGTGTGTGATCTTCATGGCTTTGGGCCGTAACAAGATTACGGCAGGGCTTTTGATTCGAGAACTGTAAACGTATTCCTGCTGGAAGCTTGGCAGTTGCTTTCTGGCCTCTGAGTCAGCGTGAGACTATGCCCACTTGCAAATTATATCATCACTTTTAAATTACCCCTCATTAACTTTATTGCACACATCTCTGTGTTGCTGCCTTTATTGTTCTGTGTGGTTCCTTCTTATTGTCTCAGAGTATATCCCGTGGTGCTATTTCTGGACTTTAATTGGTGGAAAATGGTCGTTTAATGTTCTCTGTTAAAGCCAGAGATTATTAAGGTCAGCTCTGATGAAATGTCGAGCCAGGCCCTCTGTACCCAGGAGTCACTGTGGCCGAGTAAACAAGACGGCCTGTGCCCCGCATTGCGTGCCCATCGTGAAGCTCCCGGTGGGCCCCTGTGGCCCCGGGGCCAGAGCTACCATGCAGGTTTGGATTTCATTCGGGAGCAAAGATTGTCAAACATTGAAGCATTGAAGCAATGTCAAGCATTGAAGGCTGCTTTTATAAGAAGTTGTGGACAATTAGTTTTACGTTTTTTTCCCAGTGGTAAACTTTTGGATTTTAGCCAACGTGCAGATTTTTTCGCTCTTTTTTTTTTAACCTGTGCCGCTTGACTTTGGTACAGTGTGTAGCTGTGTTACATACTGAAATGGTATCTGATGAACCAGTGCCTGTGGGTTTTAGGACCTGGAGTTCCCCCACGCCGGACCTGAGAGGCGTGAGCCAGGTGTGTGGGGCCTAACACTGAGAGTGTCATTTTATTACAGTGTCATGATACCCATGCAACTCAACAAGAAACAGACAAAATAATGAGGTTTTCCTTAGCAGTGCAGCATCATGCCTTGAGTCAAAGCTCAAGGCAGAACCATAATCAGTAGTATGGAATGTCATTATCGATATATGTATAGATCTGTATGGACATCGACCTGTTGCCACTGTTGAGCCACCATTATTGGTCACATGACCTCCCCACCTCAGCACGACCTAGGACCGTCATGGACCGCAACGATGGCCACCGGCCCGCTAATGACCGAGGTCATAGACACATCACGCTCGGAACGCCGGCAGCTACCTGTCCGCATCGGAAGGATTCACCTGTCACGTCAGCGGCCCCAAGGGGAAAACGGCGGATGCACAAAGCCAGCGCTCTGTGGCCTGTGGTCATGCCCTCGTGCGCTACGTCCGGGCCTACATAACCCAGCCTGGACTTTACCTAAATGTACACAATATTTTCAGAGGCCAACTTCCCCTCACTAAATTTGAATGAGTGCTGTTTGTAGGGCAATCAGGTTTCAAAGCAGCCCCGCAGGGGCCCCTGGCACTTCCACATAGGGGCCCCTGGAACTTCCTGCAGCGTGCAAGTGGCAGTTGGAATTGAATGTGAACACATTTTATTCTGCTGCCTGGTAAAGAGTGCATGTTTTCCCTCTCTGTTCCGTAAAGCAGCTTGACGTATGCTGTTATTATTCTTATTGTGCCACAGGATCGCACTGCAGCCTGAGCGCTTGATCACACGGAGCTCCGAAGAGTTTACTATGGTCCCCCTTCCGGCAAATAAAACGTCTTGCAACAAGGCAATTCGTTCCTCGACACAAATAATTACCCAGAGTCCCCTGACTCCCACCCCCCCACCCCCGCTATTGTTACATGCGGGCAGGTGGGAATTGTGTGCGAGTCTCATCTGACCTTATCATGTGACCGGGGTCAGGGGGCCGTCTAGCTATGGCTGTATATCTGTCATGGCAGCCCATCCATCACCGGGTTATTGCACAGGGTACAGGATGCCTGGGAGGCACAGGCTGGGAGTATTTGGCAGGAAGGCTGCTGAAGGGATGATGACGCGCCGTTTGTCCCCTGTGAAGGACGGCTTTGCCATTTTTGGCCTCGGCGTGGCGTTTCACCTGGTCCGGTGTGGACATCAGCATCCCATCTGAACTCGCGAGGTGCCTCCTTACCCTCACAGGCGTTCTCACCTTCATCGTTCCTGGCTACCATCAGATTTTTTTTTATGTGACTATCCCTTTTTGGGGCCCTTCTGGTGCTGTCTCCTGCTCACCTAGACGCTGTGCCCGTTTCACAGCATGGGCACAATCAGGGCACAGGCGGGGGTCACACTGAGAATCGGCGGACCCCAGCTGCAGTCGCACGGCTTAGTGATCCAGGCCTCCAGTCTCATTTGCTGATGCACCACCGCCCAGAGTGTGTTGAGCCTGTTTCTTTTTCACTACGTACCAGCCACAATCACACAGAAGTCGTTCCTGATCATAAATTTCTCACCGGCTGCAGGTGACGGCCCATGTGAGAGCCTGGGGTGGGAAGTGGGCGGGTGAGCCACGCTGTTCTGTAATTTGTTATGCTGTTAAAGGCTAATGGACGTGCACCTGGTCTTGGGGTCCGCCTCCGGTGTGGGCCCGTCGTTCCTCTTACAGGGGCTGCTCAGCCACCCGCTTTATGGCCGTCTGCCGGCTCTATGCTGCATCCGTTTCCTGTGCACAGTCTAGTCCTCGGCCACGCGACAGCCCCCAGGACGCCCCCGTTCGTCATGCAGTAACCGTATGCTCAGCGGCACCCATACCTTCCCTCCCCCACCACAATTAGTGTCCCGGGGGCCTTTAATGAAAATGGTGCCGTTCGTTTCATGTGGTTTAACGAGGATCTCAGACTGTAGCTGTAAAAAGACCCCACAGTGGTGTCTCAGTGCAGCCCTGGGGGCGGCACAGCGCCAAAAGGTGGCACACTGTTCTCAGCCGTGTGACCAGGGTACGAACCAAAAGCAAAGATGGGGGGGGGAGGTCCACAGGCGTTCATTAGAGGGCTGGATTTATCAGATGTTAGTTTAATTGCCTGTGTTTCTTTGATCGGAATGGATTAAAATGAAAAGAGCAGATGTCACATTTTGACACCCCCCACCTATGGACCACGTGTGTCGTCTGGGGGTGGAGGAGGCTCCGCCCACATGCATCACCACATGCAGTAAATGTTCTCATTATGGCTGATCAGGCCATGAACGTCGTTAAGGAGGCTTTTGATGGAGACCTCACCTTTTGCCAGCAAAGCTTTGCTGAAGCATATGACCCCTGTTACTCTGCGACAGCCCCCTTGCTGAGGAGGGCCCATCCGGTTTGTCATTTGCGGGCCAGTTTCTGTACAGTGAGCATGGTGGCATTGAGTGAATAGGAGGTCTGCAGCGATGTGAAGAAGCCAGGGGGATGCCTGTCACTCCTTCCTGAGGCTGGACTGTACCATATGTGGTATTCTGAGAGGGGTGTTCATTGGGCAATCCCAATCATCTTACCTTCATGTCCATCCAGCCCATGTGTCCTGCATTTCTCTGCTGTCCTCCACTCATCAGTCTGCTCTGCTCTGGTGTCTCTTAAGCTGCACTGTGTCTAATCAGCGAAGCGCCACATGGTTTATGAATGAATCTGTGAAACTCACATCTCAATGCTGACTTCCTGTTCATGCTCTCCTGTGGTTCTGGCTTTGGTGATGCTTCTCTTTGCACACAGTAATGCTGTGTGGTGTCTCCTCACCTGCCTTTTAGTGAGATATAGACGGGTGTATAAGAATCGCTGCCTAGTTCCGGTAAAATCCATAGTGAGCACATTACTATAAAGCATATTGATCCAGCCCCGAGTCAATGCCATGCTGAGCATCGAGCTGCTGTGGTGATGGTTATACTTAAAGGAATTTATCCTTTGACTTTTACATTAACCTCTTATTGACCGCCTGCATGTCCATAATTAACACTCAGTTAAGCCGAGATGGTTAAATCTACAGTCACAGGTGGTTCTGGGTGTAGACTGAGTGCTCCAGGTTCACAGTGTGAAGAGAAAAATCAGAAGTAACTTGCATTAGTGTCGGATTTCACTAGGGCTTGTGACCTGTAGTGTTTCAGTCAGAAATAAGAGATTGAAATGTCAGTCTCTCTGGATATTTTGCCAGATGAGATCATTAACATTATCTGTTTGGGGTTAATCATTTGCAACAGGTAGGACTTGTATTGAAAAAAGAGCTCAAATATCATTCACATTTCTACCCTTCTCATTAACTGGGTATCATTTGAGGCTGGGAATTTAAATATACGTAGGTACGCATAAGATTCACCCAGAAAATCACATTAGTAACTCCAGCGGGAAGCTACAAGCTACGGCTTTCTTTAGTAAGTATGGAGTGATTAGACATTTGTGAAATGCTTTAAGCATTTCTGTTCCACCTGAGGATAGAAATGGACTTTGTCCAGGAGAAATCTGCAGTCCCACAAGCTGCTTTATCCTACTGTAGACAGATGTTCTTCAATTGGAGTAAATTCAGAATTAGCTGATAGGTGCCATTGTATGTGCCTGCTTGTTTTTCTTTATTTCTTGTTTAATATTGTTTAAAATACACATTCGTCGTGGTGCGCCTGATGTAAGGCCAGCACATGGTGTTCCTTACGAGGCAGAGGGCTGTGTGTGAGTCTTTAGCACTCCTTTGCAGACGCCGCAGTCCGGCACGTTTGGGACACTGGATTTCATGTGTTATGAGGGCATGATGAACTCCAGCACTGCTAGGGCTCTAACTACAGGGTCGTACCTGGAAACAAGCAGCCACCAAAGGAAAATAAATGCTCCCCCCGCCCCCCACCCCAGGCTGTTTGCTCACCTCAGACCAATCGCTCAGTTAGCGACCCCCAGGGGGGTTAGGGCTACGTCCTGTCGAGGGGTGGGGGGCCAGGGTCAGTGAGGAGCAGTCTCTTTTTAATGATGTGTGGCTGAGGGGGTCAGCGTGACCCAGAGAGCAGGGCTGTAACCGTACGGGCAGACGCCTCTGCATTTCCGGGTCAGGGGTCACGCCCCCTCATCTCCGCTCGGGGCAGATTTACGGCCGCGCTGGCGTTGCCCGTTAGCCGTCGCCTGAGTGCCTCATTAGAGGATGCTTGTATGCTGTGTAGAGGGTTTCCCCGTGTCCCACAAATAATGACGGGAGGTTCTGGCGTAAATTGTATTTCAGAGAAATTATGGTGGGAGCAGATCATTATTGCATTTATCTAGCAAACTTTGGGCAAATGTAATAAAACAAATCGGGTGTTTTTCTTTAATGGAATGAAGGGAAACCTCTGTCAGTGCAGAGATTACGCCCGAGTTCATCACAGCATTCCCACGTCGAGTATTTAACCGATGCCAAGCTGCGTGCGGTAACCTTTTGAAGCGACGACTTGTGGTTTTCCTCACTGCAGATCACCCTATTTCTGCTGACTCTTCTCTCCCGTCACTTTGGCAGTTAAAGATGATAATTGAGTGGTATCCATCGGGGGGGGGGGGGGGGTGTACACGTGTTCTGTGTGTTTACTGACCTCAGAAAAAACACCCTCCCTGCGGATTCCTGATAAATATCCGATTGAAGGGTTCGAAACACCCAAGGGCATCCATCGTTTCCTGTTGGCTTTCAGTTCTCCTTTAAAATGACATGGAGAAATGTTCTTTATTCCATGATTATTTTTGTCTCATTTGTCAGAAAGGCCATGATGTCCCATTCTCTGTGCACCTCCTCCACCATCTGCCGTAGACACCAGACTTAGATCAGCATGTACAAATCTCTCTTCTGCTTCCAGGTGTGAGTCCAGACTCGCCCAGACCTTACCCCCTGAGGAGGCGCCAATCAACCGCCCATACTGGTGTGACGGTGACCCTTCCATGCCGCTGCCCTTTGACCTTACCGACATCATCAGCAGGGTCGAGTCCCTCTTGTGGAAGTAAGCAGCATATTCTGCATTTTCAATCCCTGACTTTCTACTGACCCTAATACAGCATAAAGGCCTTGGCTTTTCAGTTTTTTTCATCCTAATCCTGAAAATGTACAAGGAGTTACACTTATTAGATATCGCTAGTAGAGGTTTTGGGTTTGGATCATTACTTTAACAGAACATCTGCAAATTTGGCTACATGACTGCTGCTGCTCTGTGCTCAGTGCCGAGTCTCCATAGGTGTGCCTTTTGTCAGTAGCGCCCCCTATCTGCTCGTCCTTGCGTGTAGCACGTGTACCACAGCACCCTGTTTGTTTCGAGGATCGCGTGGTGCTGGCGCTGTGGCCGGTCTTGCTCGTCTGTGACCCATTCTTCCTGCTTGTCCTTCAGCTTGGGGGCAGGGGCGGACTCCCTGTGCTCCAGGGGCTCTGCGATCTGTTCGCCGGCGCCTCGGCGTCTTTCCGTTTTCCTGCTCTTCTTGCTCTCAAATGTCAATCTCCGCTCACCCTCCTGCCCCGGTGGCGTTCGCATCTTCCAGAATGTGGCTCTGTTCTACGCAGGCCTTCTCCCTGCCCTCAGCATGCACGTTATAGCATGATGGACGGCTGTAAGGTAGGAACACTCTGACGCCTGTGATGTTTTTGTCTTTTTTTTTTTTTCCCCGTCAGGCTTTAAGGGGGACGGTCCCTGCAGCGTGTGTGTCGGCCCAAATGGATCGCTGAAGATAATGATCTGCCTATAGACGGCGTCCATCGCTTCTGAGACGTGTGGCCAATAGAGCGCGTGCCATTCTTATCCCAACCCCCCAGCTGCGTGGTGGGGGGGGGTAGCGGGACGTTGCGCAAGCCAGGACGAGAATGACACCACAGCCACAGCGTCATCTGTTCCCTCATCTTCCCCGTCTCTCTTTTTTTCCGTAGGTAGTGCAAACGCTGAATATTGCTACGATTATTCTCGTGCCAAATGACCGGAATCGCTCTTCAGTATTCATCGCTACTCAGCTACATCAGTTGCCCATGTTATCTCATATGGCTCGTCGTATCTTTATTGTGCAGATAAATATGTGTCTTTTACGTAATCGCTCGTCGTCACTGTGTGGGACCGCGAGTCCCGCGCCCTCCACCTCCCGGCCCCACCCATGCACGGCCCTGCCTTCTCCCGCTAGCCCATATGCTACCAGAACATCATGAGTCTCCCTCTACCTGCTTCTGCGTTAATGAGAATCAGCAAACTAAGGCGCTCTTACGCTAACCCCCGTGCTACTCCTTCCGAGCGGCTTTGTCGTAGACAGACAGACGACCGACGCGTTATTCCTATTCTGAAGCCTGTTTCTCGGGTGGCCTTTGTGTGTCCGTGTCATGCACCGCAGTTGGGGTTATTAGGCAGAGATTTTTGGTGGGATTGGGAGATGTCTGTACCAGAGACTTTCAATGGCTCTTTTCTATGTTGACGAATGCTAACGACAATATCACGGCACCCTCGATATCTAACACCCTTGCCCTTCATAGTTGCCATTGTTTCGGCTTTGTTTTGTTTTCTTTTGATTTTTTTTTTTTTTTAACTTACCGATGAAGTAGAATTGAGAGCTGTTACGTGAGCGTTTCTTTAGATTGTAATGCAGAAAGTCTGATTTAAATGGCTAGACTGTATTGTGTTGGATGTCAGATGTTTATGTTTTTCTATTTGTTCTTGATGAAGTAGAGTTTCCATATTATAATAAGAATGCAAATAAATATTCCATGTTTTTCCCAGTTTTCCTCACCGCTCCCGTGTCATCAGTGACTGGGTCGCATGGGTGACGTGCTGGTGTGCGTAGAATCCCAGTGCCAAGCTCATCCGCACTCTACGTTTCGTTTAGACTGAATGTCTGAAGAGCACATTTTAACCACCTAAATTAAATAATGTATGTTTGGGAGTTTCAGTCTGAGTCAGTCACCCTCTCCGGCTACCCTGCTCAGATCCTGACTAATGGCCAGCCCTTCCCGGCAGCCCACCGTACAAGTCGGATTATTTACTGTACTTTGGTTCTTTTCCCAAGTTAAGAAATTACCATCCTTGTTTTCTTTCTTCTTCTTCTTTTGTCATATTGACTGGTGTAAAGCTTTTAGTTTTCACTAACATGGGGTTTTGTTGACTCTCAATACAGATGAATGTAGGGACATGATTTTACTTTCAGACCTCCAGACATGTTGTAATTCTACTTTTGAATTCACAACAACTTTGATACCTGCGGGATTGCAGTCACAAACTACTCTATGGGGATTGTCTCATTGTTCCATAATGTAGTCTTACCAGAATGTATCATACACACACTCTTCTCTGTATTTTACACAAGTGTGGCTCTTTAGGCTTGCTAGGACTTATCAGGGCAGAAACCACCTTCACTTATTGGTAAAAAACAGACTCATCGTGCAATTAGTGAGTCTCACTAAAGAATGTTTTGTAATTAGCGTATAATTGCCAATGTATATACCTATACCCAGTGTGTATATAGAAGTTTGTTTACATAGACCTGAAATTCTCAAGGTTTTTTTTTGACTGGGATAGACGGGTGGCTCAATGGATCAGGGTTTTTCCCATAGAAATGAATGGACGGTCCCCATTTAGATAGGAAAACCAACTTGTGTGTGTGTGTGTGTAAGGTTTACATGACCTCCCTGTGTTGCTTGCCTGCCAAAGTAGTCAGTTTGGTGAACAACAACTAAAAGACCTTTTGAATGTGCCTTGAAATCGACTGAAATCCTGTTCGGATTTCAGATGCTCCCTGGCCTTGCTTCTTATGCGGCCTTGGAAGGATGGATGATCTTTCATTAAAGGATAAGGCGGCTTTTAATAAGTACAGTTCTTTTGTACGTTGTTTATTGGTTGTTTTCTAATGATGCACCAAGATTTTGGCCAACATTACAGTAAATAACCGTTTCAGAAAAAGCTGACCAGGGACTATGGGATTTTTGTGGTCTTACACTTTTTTTCAGTGAAAAGGACCAATTCCTCTTCCAGGTTCCTGATTGCAATTCAAAAGCAAATAAATCCTCCTTAGCCTGCCTTCCTTTGGCTACATTCTTGGTTGGCACAGAAACGAAACATCAGCAGAGGGTGTACAAAGAACTGTGTACACACATCTGTAAACTGCCGAAGGAAGACGGCTCCACCCCGTGGTTTTGTGGTGCCCCAGACTTGGGCATTGCGGGTATTTGCTTGTGCTTTGCGACGGTCTTTCATTGTACCAGAAAGCTGCCTCTGTTTTATGTCTCCATTCTGCTCCCCAAGGCAGCAGACTGAGGGTCTCCGGTCCTGGCAGCCTAGCTGGAGACCCTATGTCAGCACACATCAACAGCTCGGTCGCCTGCCGTAGAGACACAGGTGTGTCACCCCCACATTCTCCTCTCTGGAGTGATCGACGCAGTCGCTGAGTGAAGGTGTGATGAATAGTCCACCTTAACGTTCTCCAGGAGTGCCTGGAATGCCCCACTTGAGACGGCGATTGTGGCGGGGATGTACAAGCATGCTTTGTCTCCAAAGGGTCAGTAAGCATTTTGTAAGCCACTGTCAATTAGGCCAACAATAGGCTGTGGGGAGATAAAGTGGCTTGGCCCCACCGAGTGTGTTTGCACTGTAGATTGACACCGAGATCTTTGGCTCGAGCGCCCTGTGGTCATCCTGGGAGGGACAGCCAAGACCAGCTGGATCAGTTTACAGGTGGGGGCTCAGATAACATCTCCACACAAGAGTCACTCCCCCCTCCCGCCCTCCAGCCACACGGATGCTGGTCGCCGGAGGTCATTAGTTCAAAATACATGAATTCTGCATCTTCTCTCATTCACGTCACCACTGACCAAAGCTTGGTTACAAGGCAGAATCCTGGATAAATATTTGAAAATGTGCACTATGCAAAAGTCAGGTGGATCTCTCCCTCTGATCCTGTGAGCAGGCCACGTGTATCTCAGTCTCAGTGTAGAAAGTCAGTCTTCTTGCCTGAACCACTCCAGGATGCAAACGCTTTTTTATCATAGCAAATAAAAGAATACTGAGGACAAATAGCATACAATATATGCAATATACATAAAATATACATGTCATATGCAATATACATACAATATACAATGGCATACAAGTAGGACAACAAGGTGCAGAGGATGAAAGTGTCAGTTGTTAATAAATAAACGACAGTGGCAATTTATCAGTGCGTGTTCGACATTCTTATTGCTGTTGGAAAGAAGCTGTTCCTGAGTGTCCGGCTCCTGATTGAACGTGGTTCCATGCTGCTCCTCTAGCTTGGTCACCACATGAGGCCTCCAACCTGCTTCCTCTACCTTGCGACAGGGCCACCCTTACGACCCCAACCTGGCACTCTGCTGCTGCCCACATTTGCATAATTACGGCCGTTTGGTCTTCGCACAGAGACAATAATGTGCCGTAGCGTTTCTATGCCGGTGTTACCTACGGGCCCCCTTATTGGCCGAGACAGAGCCGCGCGTTCCCCTATTTTCCAGCAGCTACGTGGGCAGCCGAGGATAATTGAGTCATCTGCATCTCATCTAAAATGGATGAAATTCCTGTTTAATATCATTGGCCTTTGCTCCCGCTCAGGCTGAGGGAAGGGAGAGGGGGAGGCATGCCCGTGTGCTAACGGGGAAAAAAAAAGATAAACGCTAAAAAAAACGCTTTTAATTCCTCATTGCAGAGGACAGGCCTGACATGACGATTTAAAACTTAATCAACCACGAGGAATTAGCGAGAACACACGGCTACACCTTGCTCCTTATTTACGGTCATCGTGTGTAATACATTTTTCACACGCGTACGAGATAAAAGAGGCTATTAGGACAGTATTAAGATGTTCTGATAGCTGCCTCCGGCAGTCAGGCTTCTCATTGCATTAGAGGAGATGTTCACCTTATCGGCTCCCAGGCTGAGGTTCTCTGTGGCACTTTCTTCTCCTGCAGGAGATTCCGGAACGACAGCGGCATGCCCTGACTGACAGATCCTTAAATAAGTCTTTGAATAGCTCAAACCATCAGTCCCCCCCTCCCCCCCGGCCCCCAAATAACTGAGATGTCAAATTACATCCAGGGGCCTCACTGACCCCTCTGGTGGTGTGCTAGATCTATTTATTTGCCTGTTTATTTTTTTTTCTCTTTGTTTGCTTTAAATATTAGCTGGAGAAATATTGAATTTTTTCGCCCCGCGGCCAAAGTGCTGATATTCAGTTTATAAAGAGGAGGGAAGATAGGGATGACTCCACCGCGGCGGGTCCTGCGAGGGGGCGGCGGCACTTTGCTGGTGCTCTGCCTCTCATCTGCCCTTTCACGTCGCTCTTGCATCCCCGTAATTGCCTTCCCCCGACAGCCGAAGGTGCGGGGTGCTCTTTTTCGGCCTCTCGTACCCTCGCTACACTGACGCCGAAGTGCCTGTACTGTGTGTCCCGACCTTGTCCTCATAAACCGCCCCGGCTGCGGATGGTGGTGGAAGTGCCCCGACCAGCCCTCTCTTCCTCCTGTACCTTCAGTATCAACCATAGCTCTCTTATTAAACTTGGTGTTCTCTTGACACCTGCAGAAGTATATTTCCTCATATGTATCTCTCCTCTACACAGTACACATATGGTTTCGTCAAACACGGCAGTTTATTCCCAGACATACAAGCTGAGCTTTTTCAGGCGTGTCCCTATTATCACTCTGCTGGACAGTCTTCTTTCCCTCAAACCACAAACACACACAGCCCATTTCAGGATGCCTGTGTCCTCCAGCACCTGTGCCCCTCCCTGCCTGTTTCCCCTGGCGATGGCGGCTGAGGGATGACTTGTCGAAAAAGCCTTTATATCATAAGCCAGCGCGCATTACACACTTAATGTTCCTGTCTGATGCCTCCGCCCCAGATATTGATTTCTGTTTAAAGAGCTGTGGTCAGTCGATAGAAGCCTTTCCTCACCATCTATCCTTATTTACTAATGAATAGAGTGGAGGACATTGATGTTGTGCCTCTTGCCTATCAGAGCACATATGCTAATGAGGCACGGGTGCTCCGTAAATGCCGTGGCGTTTCCCCGGCCCGGTGCCATGGGGCTCCAATCAAGATGATTGCCCTGCAGTACGTCTGCTCCTCTCATTTTAACAATAGACAAAGGACAGATTGCTTCAGTTACCTAGATTAATTTCTGTTGGTCAAGCCAAAAGGTCACAGCACGCCGTTTGTCAGAGACGGCCACAATAGGATGGTCCTCACTGCCTCTTATCCCAATAAATATTGTGTTGCGCGGGCAGCTTTTATTAGAATCAGTGGTCTAATAATGACGTTTGCAACTTACCTTCTTACCCACTGATGAGTACAATCCCTCACTGAAAGACAAGTATATCTGACCGTTAAACGTTTACAGCTAAATATAATTAGAGACCTATTCGCAATATTTATTTTGCGGTTGTGTCACAAGCAGTGTTGGGGAACTAACCAGCTGAGTACTCTGTGATTGTGAATCTATATACTAAACTGGTTCGTTCAAAGGAAACCTTGGTGTGAATTTTTTGAGTAACTTCCCCAAAGTTGGTTGCAAATAATGCAAACAGAAATGGCCATTTCAAATGTAAAGTGGATGAGGGGAAAAGGGAACCCCCCCGCAAGGATAATAATGTCTGGAGGTAGCTTTTATGACCCCTCCCTATCTGTTTCTGTTGTGTATTATTCTGACATAGCTCAGATCATCCTTCTGTGGAGTAAATTTAGTGGGGAAGGTGGTCCCCGTGTGAGCTTCAGGCCAACAATGATCCAGATCTTGATGTGAAAATTACTTTTCTGTTCGAAGGGGGGTCACAGGAACTGGCCATGGGCGTATTGATCCAGAAGTCAGGGTTTCTGCTCTCGGGGGGAACCCGGAGGTTCCCTTAAAATCAAGCCTATCCTCAGACTGTCCTGGAAACCGCAGTACGCTGCTGGACCGCGTGTGCTGTGCTGTATGCTTTGACATCTCTGTTTGGGTGGCTGGCAAACACAGGGAGCGTGTCACTGGTGCAGAGGCCAGTCACGGTCCCATCAGTCTGCAGAACTTTCAGACCCGCACTGATTATTCCCATTTAGTTTTCCGAACTGTGCAAGGCTGGTACCTTCAGAGCACATCTGGGGAACAGCTTTTGGTAAAACCATCTAATCCTATCACCCAGCAACTGTTTTGTAATGTTTTTTTTAAATATAAGCACCCTTTCACTACTTCCTGATACTGGTCAAACTGGCCGCAGTCCTTCACTGTCTATAAAAAAGGGGGAGAAGCATTCACACACATTAGATATTAAGGCTGCGTTGCCTCTGGGCCTCCGGGGTGTCTGGCTCCCTGCCTGCTTAGAACCCAGTGTATGTGTGTGTATGTGTGTGTGTCTGTCCGTGTTGTTGTGAAAATATTTATTCTCAAACTTAGTGCTGAGAAAATATTGCAGGAATGCATTGCGATTTCGTTTTGCTATTTTAACGGGGATCTCAGACTTACTTTTTTGCACAGCGTGAGATCACCAGTAGTTGTTATTTTGATGGAACTAGAGAGCGAGGAGACAGAGAGTGGGTTCAGTCCTTCGCTTTGTTCCTGTCTTCCTCTTGGAGGAGAGCGGCAGCTTTTATTCTCTTTTCAGGTTTTTTTTCCAACTCTCTTGCTCTGTCCAGGGAGTCATTATTGCTTTGGTAAATATTTCATAGTCCTCAATTCTTCAGCACAAATCCACCTGACAACTGACTCTCATTTCTGTCCACAAACGCAAGAAATAAATAAATCAAATGAAAAAGGCTGCCTCTCCAGAGGTCCCCTCCTGAAATTTACATTCAGGTTGATCCATAACGTTCTTTTCTCTTTTTCTCTTCTTGTGGGCTTTTACAGAGCTCGCCGTTTTAAAGGGGGGATTCTCTGGCTGTTGTCAAATCTGTGCCCAACATCGCTTTGGTTTTTGAGGCTTCTGAATTCGCGCCATACCCCACACCCCCCCGCCTCCCTACATCCACTCCTCACCGGGGATCCTCACTAACCCCGCGAACGATTTTACGCGAAACTGAGAAAGTGCCACA